>VXBP01004577.1:332080-448262 GCA_013400115.1 Rhinopomastus cyanomelas
CCCCCCCCCCCCCCCCCGCCGATCGCGCCGGGCGGGTCTCGGCGGTTCGGCGCGGCTGCCCGGTGACCGCTGCCGCCTCCCCGCAGCGCAGAACGAGCCCCCGCATCTCGGAGCCGGCGGCCAGCCCGACGGCGGCAGCTCCCAGCCCCCCTCCCACCATGAACACCATCGTCTTCAGCAAGCTCAGCGGCCAGGTGCTTTTCGAGGAGGACGCCAAGGAGCGGGAGCGGAGCGGCCGGCCCTACATGGGGGTGGTGGACGGGCCGCACCACGCCGAGGTGCTGCTCCCCGACAGCCCGTCCATCAAGGAGAGCCTCAGCCTGCGCAACCGGCGGACGGGGTATGCCGTGCGCTTGTCTCCGCGCCGCGCAGCGATCCGCGGGACGGCCCTGCGCTCCCGGCAGCCGCGTAGCCGGTTTGGGGTTGCGCTGTGGGTTTCTGGATGGGTGCTCGCTCTCCCGTGACCCCGGGTCCGTACACCGGGACTCTCGTTCCATAGCTACGGTGGGAAATTCCGGCGGTAGGTGATACAGATGCGTCCGACTGGGCTGGAATGTGCGGGACAGAGCGCGTCTGTCCTGCCGTGTTTGACCTCCCCTCCCTGCCTCCAAACAAAAACAAATCGGGGAAACCGTGGCTCGTCCTGTTTGCTCGGGCGCTTCACGTAATCAAAGCCCCCAAACAGAGGCACAAGGCGGAACTTGTGAAACTGGTGAAACCTGACGGACGGGACGACTGCGGTGCCGATCCCGCCGGCGGTGCCGGGTCGGCTGGTCCGCGGCCGATGCCGGGGCGAGTGGGCGCCCCGAGTCCCTGCCACTTGTCCCGCCGACTCGGCTGGTTTGTAGTGCGCGGAGCGGACGGACGGGAAGGAGCTGCCTTCTCGGTGCATTCCCTGTGATGAAATTTAAAACAGACTAGTGTGATGCCCGTCAGGGACTGGGCAGGGTGATGTTAGATGCGGTTTTGCTAACGCGGCTGCTGAGGCTGAGCCCTCTGCGGCTGATGCGTTTTTGTGCCGGAACAGGTGAAATAAGCGGTGGTGGGAGGACGCGCTAGCTCCGGCGCGGTGTCAGCCGCGGCTCGGAGGGTTGAATTGGCAGATATTTAGGGTCAGCCGTGCAAAGTAAAGAGCAGAGGCAGGGGGCACCGACACCGAGAAAGCCCGAAAAGCCGTTTTTACTGCCGAATTTCCATCTTAACGATTGCATCAGCTCGTACTTTTAACGGCGATGCTGGTTGGTAGGACGCAGGTTATATTTCATCAGAACGTTATCAGCAGCCGACCGCGGCGGAGATGGGCTGCCGGGGAGCCCTGGACAAAGTAGCAGCAGCTTGGCCCGGCTTTGCCCGGCACGGCAGACCTCAGCATTGCACAGCTCGGCCCGCCCGGCATGGCCCAGCGCGGCTCGGCTCGGCACAGCGCATTCCAGCTCTGCTCGGTCCGGCTCGGCGTGGCCCCCTGGCGCCCTCTGCTGCCGCCTCCGAGAACCTCCGCGCCCTCCTGTGCAGCGCTGCCCGCCGGCCCGAGCCCGCTTTTGGGCTCTCCTTCCGATTCCTCCGATTTTGTTCATTCTCTTTATTTTCCACTGTTTTCTAGAAAGAAATACTTTTTCCTTTTATTGTCTTTTTAATACTATCCGAGTTTTATTCCGCCCGGTTTAACCTTTAAGCGCGGGTGTTGGGCTGCTGCTTCGACGGCAGCGCTGGGGAGCGGCACGTTGGGCCCACCCGGAGCTCTCCTCCCTCCAGGAGGTTTTCGGTGCTGCGTGTATTTCTAAACATAACGGGCTATTTATCGGGCTATTAGACTCGGCTAGTCCCGGGGAAGCCCGCTCCGCAGCCGCGGTGCACCGCCGGAGCCGTGCGCGGGTGCCCTGACCCCTCTGGGAAGCCCCTCGGTGAACAGACCGGCTACGCGCCGAACCGATGCCGAGCACCGAAAGCATCGGGACACTGAAACTCCGCACCGACTCCGCTGAAATTCCCGCGGTGGAGCCTCCTGGCCCCGCAGCATGACGCGGTCGGTCCCCGAACCCTCCACCGGCAGTCCGGAGAAGCGGCGGGCATCGCCTTGCGGGATGCGCCCTGGTGCAGGGGCAGCCCCTCGGGCAGGGTCCTCAATCGGGCAGGTCGGCATCCCGCCCTCGCAGCGCCGTGGGGCTAAGGGCAGGCAGGTGCCCGGGACTGGGGCGGTTCGGAGCTGGGGGCGAGCAGGTGCCCGGGGCTGGGGGCGTCTCGGTGCCCACCACCCCGACCCTGAGTGCCCGTTCCCCGCGGCAGGGCCCGGCAGAGCGGCGGGAAGGTGCGGCACAAGCGTCAGGCGCTGCAGGACATGGCGCGGCCGCTCAAGCAGTGGCTCTACAAGCACCGCGACAACCCCTACCCCACCAAGACCGAGAAGATCCTGCTGGCCCTTGGCTCCCAGATGACCCTCGTGCAGGTAAGAGAGAGCTTTCTCCCCACGTCTTTGGCGGCTGCTCTGGTACGTTGCGTGGATGGGGAGGGGGAGAGGGACAGCAACACTCAAAATCCCTCTATGACCTGAGCAACAGGCAGCACCAAGTGTCAGGGCTGTACCAATGCAGCCAGCAAGGCCAATCAGTGGTCCTGTGCACTTTCTTCCATCTTCCCTCCCCAGGCCACCCCCTGTAGCAGGACTGTTATCCCTAAACAGGAATACCCACACCTGGGGCTATCCTGGCTTGAGAAGTGCTAAAGGCAGTCGGCAAAATGCATGCGCTTCCCCTCCTAGGAAAACATGCCCTCATCCTTTCTTTTCATTCATTAAAACGGTGGGATTATTTTTGCTCAGGCTGGACTAATATTCAAGTTTTTTAAAACTGTAATGGGAGATTTCAGCATGGAATAGGAATTGTTGAGGAAGTCCTGGGGAGCTGCTGTCTTTCCCTTTTGGAAGTAATCTAGAATGGAAACAATCCTGTTGTTCTGATAACAGCCTGACCTGTTGTCCAGCCCTCAGTGTTGTTACCTTACACACTGTGGGCAGTGGCTGGGCTGCCGAGTCCTGCAGGAATTGCCATTACAGTGTAATTAGCCATGGGGAGCAATTGTTTTGCTCTCAGGTGAAACTCCCCTGAAAGAACCAGCAGCTGTGTAGCAGTAAGAGGTGTGAAGTTGGCTGCAAGTGCTTATAAATCGTGGGTCTTTGTTCTCCTTGCCATCTGGCACTCTGTTGTGGTATGCGGTTAAATGCTATCAGTTGCTGAGTGATGCTATCTCAGGTCTGGAGGCTGAAGAGATTTATGCATCGTGAATAACCTAATTTCCTTATTGCAAGCTACTGCTAGGTGTGTAAAATGAAACACATGTGTGTGAAGGATTGGGTCCTCCGTGCTGTGCCTAACACACCATGTGTCACTTTGCAAAGGGCATAAAGATCTCAAAATAACATGAAGTATTAGAAAAGGGAGGTGGTATTTCAGCACTGCTGTTTCGAGTGTTCCTTCAAAAAAGCCAGTGATACCAGCTTTGATCCTAGTAACAGCAGCACGGGTAACTTCCACACTTCAGCACCCGTGAAACAGTTGCAGTAGAAAAAAAGTTAAAGCTTTGATAAAAACGACATCAGCATCTCAGAAAATGCCAGTTGTAGCTGGAAAATAGAGTTAAAATAACTTGTATTGCTTTTTAAAAATACACAAGGTTTCCTCAGACATTTCAGACTGCGATTACGTAAACACTACCCATTCAGTGCCACGATTCAATACAAGTTGTTTACTGGACAACAGCTTTTAGAACGTTCCCCTAACCTTACAAGATATTTAAAATATACGTCCAGATTCTATGGTGGGAGACTTTCATACTAGTGACATCTCGAGCAGTTCTCTTGTTCTTGTATAAAACACTTTGGACTAAACAGACAAAGGAAAAAACGGGTAGGTTTTTGCAGTGCTTTTCTCCTCAGTAAAGCCTGGTGGGGATGCTCTGTGTCAGTCTCTGTAAAAGGATCAAGAGAGCCACGACCACTACTCTGCAGAGTTTTAGGATCTGCGTGAGCTGTGGAATAAAAGGAACAAGTGTCGGGGAAGGATGTATTGATCTCTGTTAGACCCTCGTGACTCCAGTGGACTTACGCTGAAGCTGAATTTAATCAGCCTTATTTCTGTGAACCGTAGTATTTGAAAGAGCTGTGCAAACACAGCACATCTATCTTCATCTGCAGACACACACCATCAAAAAGAAACACCAGATGTTTCTCCCATCATTTGGGCGCAGTGCTCTTTTAATCCAGGAATACGATAGCATCTGTATGAGAGGTAAATACGTATGTCTGGCACCGGCAGTAATTCCTGAGCCTGGAAGAGCAAAACAACAAAACCCCCCACATCTCCTTTACAGGTGCCCGGAACAAAATAAGACTTCAGTCCAGATCAAAATTCCTGGCTCTCTGAGAGTGAGAGAGAAAGCGTCGGGCTGGGATCTCAGTCACAGCGGGTACACCTGAAGGAGCTTCCCCAAAGGCTCTTTCCTCTTTCAGCGGAGTTGTGTAACCAAGAGTAGGCTCAGCACTAGGCTTTGGTGTCTGTTTAAAAGCTTTATTTCTGTCCCAGGAGGGGCACTTCACAAAAGCACCAGCCAGGCTCAGCTGAGTTTGCTTTTCTAATCTAGTGACACTGGACATCACTGGAGAACCAGGAATCGGTGTCTGATGTTTAATTCAGGTTGCACACCTTCACGTTTGCTGACACGCCTTGTATTTCTTCTTCCGTTTCTTGGCGCTGTCCCGTCGTGTGGCTCTTGATGTGAATGTAGGCTGGCCCCCACAGCTTCCCACTCCCATAGGGACCGTTGCCTGCTGACAGGTGTTATCTCTTCCAGCATCCTTCATCTGCTGATATCTTGCTGTTGGAAGTAGTAGGGAAGGCAAAAGATACTTTCGAAAACCCCTTTTGAGGTTTTTCTGAAATTACATTTAGGGATGAATGGTTTGGGGTTTTTGGTTATCACCCAGCTGCTGGCCTTGGACAAGTTCAGCAGCTTCAAGCAGCCACCTAGAAGATGATGTTGGTCACAGCAATACTGAAAATACAGCTGTAACTGTTCTCCACGTGCTTTTCTTCCAACTGATGAACCTTAGTCTAGCACGTGCCATCTGTCCAAATGGGCTTTTGCAGGGCTATGGCACAGATAAAACCTGTCCTTCTGTGGGACAAGGAGACAAACCTCCAGCCCGTTGTTATTATGCATATCGTGTCTTCCACAACTTTATTTCCATTAGGTTTGCCATCACCTAGTGGGTTGCTTTTAAATTAATTTTCTACCTCACTAATGCCTTGGCCTCACCACTGGGCCAACCACCTGTTCCTGGGTGCAGTGGGCCAGCAGGAGGCTGTTCCAGCCGTGTGTCCAGCGGCCCTGCAGAAGTAAAGTCTAACTCATTCAAGAAGGTAGGATTTTATTTCACAGGATTCATAAATCATCTTGTTTCTTAATAAGCAGTAGCAGAACTTGGGGCAAATCCTGGGCTAACGTATTCCTGAGCAGGCCAATGAGGTCTTTGGGAGTCCTCAAGGCAAATGTTATTGCAGCTTTCAGTGCAACAGTTCAAAGTTTTCTACCTCTCCCACTGCCAAAACAGGAAACCAAAAAAGCAATAGAATTTGAAAAGGCATTTTAAGTTTCACTTCAACTAGATTCCAGTTCAGAATCCAATCATTTGTCCTATTAACGTGCTACATTGTCATTTCTATTATTACTGCGGTGCTTGATTTATTTTGTTTTAAATTTTGGGTTAGATGTTCTTGCAAAATAAAGTAGGGAAATGGCTGTGTGTTCCTTCCAGAAGGAAATGTGAATGGCCTTATTGTTGAAGTTTTTTGCAACACCAGGATTAATATGTTGGTCATGTGCTGCTGTGGATTTAATGGTATTCAGATTCATAAAGGCACACCTGGGCTACTGGAGGGGGAGGAGAGCTTCTTGATGTCTGTTCCCTTGCTAAAACATTGGCCACTCTTGCTGTGAAGCAGAACAAATCACAGTGCGACTGAAGAGTCTCTTCAGAAGCAGAGCCAGAGGGATGGTGTTTCATGATGCTCGCATGAGTACCTGATGCTCTTTGGGAACGGCTGATCTGCTGTAAAATCTGAGCGCTGGAAATCACATCTGTTACTGTTCGGCTTTGGTTTTGTCATTTTGCTTCTCGAAGAGCTACAGCACTCTACAAGAGCTCTGAGTGTCATCCCTGTTTCTTTCCAAGATACTCAGCTCTTTGGGAAGTTTCTGAGACAAAGGCTGTCCTGTTGCTTGTGTGGAAGTCATGTTGAGGTTCTTTTGAATTATTTCTTGAGGACACACCAGTGCAACTTGGGACTGTGGTAAAGGATGGTGGGTTTTGTCTGACCGGGTTGTTTGTTTTTGTAAGAGCTTAAGTAACTGGTGCGAACAGGCTCTTGGCAGTGAGTGGGAGCTACACAGTAGGCACGCGACTTGTTGAAGACTGTGCAGATACACGCAGTTAACGTTTGGGGCTGGCTGACACCAGTGACAAAACTGTCCTTGGCTTTGAAGGAGCCGGGAACAACCTGGAGTAACCCAGGCAGTGGCTGGAGTTCAGGGTGAGTGTTCTGTCTGGTACAGCCTCTGTCCATGCAGCCTCTTCCAGTCCATACGCCTGGAGGTTTGTCAGAGGCTGAAGGGTGGGAGAGATGTTGAATCTCTTGATGTCATAGAGATCAGGATTTTCCAACAACAAACACCAGTGCACACGAGCAGGAAAGCACCCAGAGATACCCCACTGTAGATCTAGACTAAACATCTCTTATGTAGATTTGCCTAACTTTCCTTCAGCTTTCATGGGCCTTGTAACTGCAGGTCTTCACTGGAGATGTTTAAGACCCACCTGCATGTGTTCTTGTGTGACTTGTCCTGCTGTGGCAGGAGGATTGGACTAGACGATCTTTCAAGGTCCCTTCCAGTCCCTAATGATTCTGTGATTCTGCAGTGAGACTGCAGCTTTGTGCCGCTGACTTCAGGTTCTTTCACAATAACCAAATACTACTATTTCCCTTCCTCACAGCAGAAGACTTAAAATACGATTTCTCTTTTCTTCTTGATATGCAGAAAGCAAAGCGTTGGCATGGGAAGAATGAGCCCAGAATAAACTGAGAGTACCATGCAGAAACCACTCCTGCTAAATTTAATCGCCTTTGCGCATGAGTCACGCTACTACCCAGTCGTTCTTTTCCGTACGTGGCACCTCACTGATGAAGTATCTCTCTGTGCAATGAAACGGGGCGTAAGGAACTCTTTCTCATCAGAGGCTGGAAAGCTCTTGGTTTTGTAAGATGCAGCAGCAACTGCTAAAGTGCTCAGTGGGACCCTAATTCGATCCTTTCCATCAGTGCACACTTGCTTTCAGAGTTGTACTAGGTCACGTAGCAGCCAGGTGACTGCTGCTTCAGCTGAGCAGTCCGGAGAGAATTTGTTAATGGCATTAGAAAGTGGATGGATGCCAGCCCACCCTGTCTGGTTTGCGACAAGGATTGCGGTGATAGTACGATTCGTATACACGGGCAGCCTTGGAAGAGGATTAAAATATTTGCTCTTCTCTGCCAGCTGCAGTTTTAGTCTTCTAACCTGCCACAGTTTGCTGCACAGTTTGTGAAGTTGTGTGTTTGGCATCTCAGGGCTGATCCAGGGCTCTCTGTATTTTTTGGTAGAAGCCTGTTTCATGTAAACAAGATTTTAAGTGAAATCAAAATGACAGGCTTAAGGCACCATTGATAAATTCTGGGTGGGACTCTGAACTGAAGCTTTGTTCTCCCTTTATGCAGATAGTGTTTGTTTTTCTCACAGTCACCTGAGGAGAGGTTGTTGATCCAGAGTAATTAGCCAAATGCTCCTCTGCAGCTCATACACCCTTAGCTGCATTAGGCAGATGACAAAAGAAGGGCCAGAATCCAATGCTGGGGTTTACAATTTGTTGCTCTAGTAGGCTGGGCAGCGTGTGTTGGTAAGACCCGTGGTAACTCGCTTCGCGTGTTAGCATAAATTACACGGTGTGGTCCTTCCCAGGTCAGAATACGAGCGCGGTAATTCTCTGCTTCCTCTCTGTGCGCTTCCACAAGGTGAACCCTTGTGCTGGGCTGTAGACCCCCAACGTTCTTTACCTTCTCCTCTGCAAGCAATGCTGCTCTGCCTTTTCTTGAAGACGTCGTGTCAAAATACCCTCCTTCCTGCAAGGAGTAAATAACATATTTAAGACCTGATTTATCATTAAACAAATATTGTTAGAGTGTCGGTAGCTTACTTCTGCTCTTGCTCGTAGTGAGGTTATGGTAAGGTCACTCTGTCAGTGTTTCCTGACTATGTATTTTTAAGTTCCAGTAGAATCCAGGCCAGCGTTTTCTCAGGTGTGCTTTCACACAAAGTTGCTGCACGCGATGGTTTGATTAACGCCGCTGGCACGGATGACTAAGCTGTACCCGCTTGCTCCACTGGTGCCTAAAGCGCTGCGAAGTACTTGTGTAAGGGCCTGACTTTGTGGTGACCGCGTGGAAGGACACAAATGTGCGTTCGTTTTGCAGCATCCAGTGTTTTCAGTTGAGAAGGAAGACCAGCCAGTCTCTCGTTTAGTAGTCACCTTGTGATAGATCTGCATATTCACTGGGTTTTAGGGTTTCCACCACAGAGAATTCCTAAAAACTGCTGCTCTGTTGGGCAAGTGTTTGATGTCTACAGTGACTTGAAGGGTGTTGTATGGTGTGTGAGACTTTCCTGGTACCCACTACCTGCCAGACTTGGATTACTGATAAAGCACGAGAGAGAACTTGGGCTTTAATACAAGCAAATTCAGAGCAGGTGTTTCTGTTGGACACCCTTATCGTGTCCTACATCAGTGTTGAAGGCAAACGACTGAACATTAGCTGTTAGTATTAATGTAGGGTTTCAGTAATAGATTGGAAGTTCAGGGCATTGTCTTTAAGATTAAAAAAATGACTATAGACCAGTATTGTGGGACACCTTAATGCAAAGCTTGTTAATAATGTGTGCTTGCTAATGCATGGGAAGCCTGACTCTGCCTTCGAGGTCCCTTCCAATCCCTAATGATTCCATGATTGTTGTCTGAGGTTGCTCCACCGCTCAGTGGTACTTTCTTGGAGTCCCGTGCATGTTTCCCTTGCTCGCCATTTCCTTAGGGCACACGTAAACTCATGGAAACTCCGTGGGCTGGATCTGCTTCTTTGTGTCGTGTTCAAGGGAAACTAACACGTTCACCTGGCACATTGCAGGTATCGAACTGGTTTGCCAATGCAAGACGTCGCCTGAAGAATACTGTCAGGCAACCAGACCTTAGCTGGGCTTTACGAATAAAACTGTACAACAAGTATGTTCAAGGAAATGCTGAACGACTCAGCGTGAGCAGTGATGACTCGTGCTCCGAAGGTTTGTTGATGCTCTTGTTGTCAGTTTTAAACGAACTGGAATATATGTAGAAAGTTTCAGATACCCTAAGTGAGCTCTGATCTCTCAGACACGGTAACACCTAGAGTTACAAAACTTGCTCAGTGCATCCACCTTTACTTTTTGTGGATTGCGTGCTGATTTGGGCTCACAACTACTCTGCAGCCTTGCAAAACAGGACTGTGTGGGTTAATTGGGGTGGCAGTCCGGCTGCGTGTTATTTGCTTGTTTTATCTAGTGATGTTCCTGGAAAGATAGTTATTAGTTCATTAGAGTCTACAAGCCTAATGCTTTAATCTGCATTAAAGGCAAACATTGATTACATTTGCTGGTTTAAGGAAATGAGAAATCTCTTGACTATTACTTTCCCTGATGGAAAAGCTAGAGCAATATCACATTGTTAACAAGACGACATGATTAACAAGCTAATCTGATTAACTTCAACGGGGCTTATTATATGGTAAACAATAGTATTGTTATTTATTTTATGTATTTTACCAGCAGATGTTTTTCCTAAAATAAATGTAATTATCTTTCT
Source organism: Rhinopomastus cyanomelas (assembly GCA_013400115.1). Taxonomy (NCBI): domain Eukaryota; kingdom Metazoa; phylum Chordata; class Aves; order Bucerotiformes; family Rhinopomastidae; genus Rhinopomastus; species Rhinopomastus cyanomelas. The sequence goes on from VXBP01004577.1 coordinate 342,048, forward strand.
TACCCAAATCAACAAACACAGGAACTTCTTTCGTAGCACCCTGTAGGTGTTAATAGAACATCTGCATTAAAAATGTCTGTGGGTACTTCCTTTAGTTGATGGTGACATGGGGATGCATTGACAGGAGCGGATGCCGCAGAACATTTGTACTCGGGTTCAATTGTCTTTGTACCAATTTCAGTTGGTTCTCACATTTCTTCGGGGTGCCATTAGCTTTAAAAGATTGGTTGCAGGACAATTGAAGGAGTGCAATTTCAGCAAATACCTCAAGGACACTGTGGTGCTCAGGAGAACCCAATTTCAAGTTACAACAGTAGAATCAGCTTATTCGTACAGACCTTTAAATGTTTGTAACTGATTCAGGGCACTTAACTTTTTTTTTTCTACTTGCCTTGGTCATGAACAAATTAGACTCAGAGACTGCTTTCTACAGTTAGTTATTTTGGAAGAGCTGAAATACGTGAGACCCTGGGAACTGCTGTGAGCAATGAACAGAGCACTATGAAAACCATTGTCTGCTGCTGAAGTCTAAAGTTATTGTCTGGTTTTAGTTGTAGAGAAAAGTAGAGGGGGAAAAAATAGTAGAGGAAGTCTCTTCTTAAATATTAGGTATTTGATGTATTGCTGTGTCTTTGCTCTTTCATTTTCAGATGGAGAAAATCCTCCGAGAAACCTCATGAATGAAGGGGGATATAACAAACCGGTTCATCACACCGTGATTAAAACTGAAAATTCAGTAATAAAAACAGGAGTGAGGCCAGAAACAAGTGCCAGTGAGGATTACGTGTCACCCCCCAAATACAAAAGCAGCTTGTTGAATCGTTACCTGAATGACTCATTGAGACACGTCATGGCTACTAACGCAGCTATGATGGAAAAAACAAGGCAAAGGAATCACTCCGGTTCATTTAGTTCCAATGAATTTGAGGAAGAATTGGTGTCTCCATCATCATCAGAGACCGAAGGCAATTTTGTCTACCGGACAGGTAAGGGATTTCCTCCGTGTCATTTCTAACACAGCCAGCTTTGGTGGATGGTGTCATCTGGAATGGGTGTCACCTGACTATGCCTTTCGTGAGAGTGGGTAACTCCTGTCCACCTTCTCGTATGAGACTGCATAACTTCTGTCCTCGCTTGCATTCATGGGAGAAGTTCCCCTGCTGAAGTTAAATGCTGCTGTTGGCCATGAATGGAGCTGACTTGCTTTCTGAATGGAGCTATGGGACTGGTTTTTGAAATTACACAGACCATTTTTGTCAGCACTAAGACAAGTCTAAAGAAGGCGAAACTGTGAGCATTGTATAACGATCGGAGAGGACTAGAGGAGCACGAAAGGCCCCAGGAAGGCTCTGAAATGTCAATGTGGCTGTTTGTGGCGCTTGCATGAGTGATGTGTGTTGCTTACATGAGTCGTATGGAGAGCACGTGGACATGTTCCCCTCTTGAACAGCATCTTCTCTGTCCTCAGACTGTCCTCTCTGGGGCATGGCCCTTTGCATTTCTTAGGGACACGTGCATTACTTAAAACCAATTTCTGCATCACTCTGCAGACACAGTGCAGTGAGCTAAGGGGTCACAGTTGTTGACTGTTGAGTATCATAGCCTAGTGGTTTTTTTGAAGGGCTACATATAATTTATTATTTTAATCTTGAAAACAAAAACATTAAAGCATGATTATGTCATCTGCTGTGTTACCAGTCAGAACAAGTTATGTGGGACTGTCTGGTTCACGGCAGTAAATTGCTGTAAATCAGGGCAAAACTGGGACTTGCTCAAGTCCCTGTGGTGCAGGGAGTGCTGGGAGGCTCCTCTTGTGAAGATTGTTCTGCATCTCTTTGGGGCTGAAAGGTTAAGACTGTCCTTGATCTTTGAAAAGTGGTTTTTGCATCTCCACCAGCTTCTCAGGATTGCCACCCATTGCAGCATCCCTTCATGTTGTGCCAGGGCCTTTCTCAGGGGGTTATTGTGCCAGAGAACATCTCGTGGGCAGCACTGGGATGGATGAATGTTGATGAAAAGAACTGGAGGGCTCTACACTAAAGCTGATAGAGAGTTAGATGTTCTACCCAGTTCATCTTGGCTTCCCTGGCAGGCAAGTTCAGGTGTCACTCACCTTTTCAGCCTCTCAAAACTGCAGCCTTTCCCCTCCTTTTTTCTGGGACATTTCAAGTGTTTTCTCGTGTCTTTGGAGGGGCCACAAGGATTTCAGAAGGCAAATGCCCTGGTGGTGGTAGGAGAATGTTGGTGCATGCAGGTTGTTGAGGGATGGCTGGAGGAGGAGGGAGTGGGAGCCCCATAGAGAAATGGAATCTCGCGGGGAGCAGGAATAGTGTGTGGATGATGAGTAAGTTCCAAAATTAACCCTCTCTGTTAACTTTTTCTTTTCAACATACCAAATGCGTTTGGTCCACGTTATGGGGGTTTTGTCTGCCAAGTTTGGTTTTCAAGTGGAAAGTAACCCAAGAACAGATGCAGGAGCTCAAACATGTAAACTCCTGTTTTTCTTTACTTTAATACCATAACTTAAAAATGGAAACAATGACTTTTTAGAAATTGTAATACATTTGCTACTGGATTAAGGTCTTCTTGCCAAGGTTCAAATGGCACTGAAAAATATGGCCTCTAGTGAGAAGGCTGAGACAGGTGAGCTGTGACTGCACGAGTTAACAAGCTGGACTGGAATGACTGAAAACCAGGGTGCTTGTACCTAAGGTCATGACTGACATTCCTGGAACCTCCTCAGGTCATATTTAAGTGAGTTCTTCTTTGCTAATGTTTTGAAGTGCTGTGGCCTTTGATGAGAACACACCAGCAGGTACGCGTTTGTTGTTTTCATAGCTCCAGAGCAGACAAGCAGTAGCCCTCTGATAGAAGGAAAAGGCTTGTGGGCACGCTTGGCTGGGTGTAGCCTTCCTACAGGCGCGTACCCGTTCAGAGACAGGATTAATGATTTTCTGATGGAGTGCTAGCATGCAGGAGTAGAGCCCTGCACGAGCAAAGCAGATCTTTTCAAGTCATCAGCCTTTCATGAAATCTACTTACAAATAGAGATTGTCCAAATGACTGTTAGGTAGGAACAGATAAATAAGGGCATTTTACTTTTTTGTCTTTGCTTTGTGCTTGGAACACCTGGGATGGCAGGTCTTAGTGCTGTTGTGTAGCTGCCCTACACCTGTGTTTTCAAACAAGCTGAAGTCCATTTGGTCAAGGAAAACAACAAGCTGCGACTGTAGCGCTCACACCTTCCTGAAAGGTGTATTTCTAACAGTTATCAGGAGCTCCCCACTGCAGCTTTTTTAAAGTGAAACAGCTAATTTTTAACAACAGAGAGGCTGAAGCAGAATTGTGAAGACCCTGCTATGTGATTTATGAAGACATTCTGAGTAGCATTTCAAAAACCACAGAGTGACTGATGGACTTTCTTTTTTTGGTAAACGTTTGGCCGTGTGGCTAAGAGCAGGCAGTTGTTGGTATTGAAGTAAATTATTCATCATGCTTCACTGGAAAAGCAACTTTCCATAGCAGATCATGAGCAGAAAGCTTGCCCGCTGCGTCTACTTCATGCCGTGGGCCAGACCTTGATTGCATGTACATCAGTGTGTCTGGAGCGACTTCGCTTGCCCGGTGCCTGGGCTCAGCGTGACCATGTGCATCTTAACAGCCTGCACCAGATCAGCAGGTACGAGAGCAGTGCCCAAACAAGGAGCTGCAGTTTAGAGTTCGTGAGGAATATGAGCTGTGCAGTGTCCACTTCAGTCATCAGTGTGCTGCTCAGCGCAGGACACTGCAGCGTCATGCAGATCAAGGGCAGGCTCAGTAACTGGCTGTCTGGATAGCAGCCTTGCTCTGCGCCTCTGCAAGCGGTCGCGCAGGAGCACCGGTCTGAGCGCGTGTCCCACAGAGCTGCCGTGGGTGGCCGGCACGGGGGGAACGGCGCAGCCGGGACGCAGCGCACCCGCGCTCGTATGTGTCACACGTGTCAACGCTTCCGTCGTAAGCCGATACGCATCTGTATATAACGTGACATATACAAACGCTCACTTAAGGCAGGAAAGTTCAGTTTGGATTAATCCTAGTGCAGGTATCATGTGTAAATAGATCTAATTGGTTAAATATGTGTCGTAAGCTGACCGCTGACAGGCTGGTTCAGTGCTTTTGTTTAGTTAAAAACCTGTATCGGAGAACAAGTTCATATTCATGAACTCCTTGGCAAGCTGTGGCTCTCAGCAGGTTCGCTCTGTGTCAGGAGTAACTGCAAGCAGACTTGCCTATCTGTACGTGTCGTATAAACACGCGCAGGAGCAGCGGCCCCGCCGCAGCAGGCACTGCCGAGCCCTGCAAGGAGAAGATCTCGTCGTAGTGCAAGGAGGTGAAAAAGTCCTGCCTTTGTGGGGCGTCGCTGCCTGCTGAGCTACACCTGGCCAACGACAGGGAAACGTAAAGTGGCAGAAAGAGGTGAAGAGGCAGGACAGGGAGTTTCCCCGTCCTTCTCTGTAGGCAGATTTTTGCTGGTTTCACTTTGTGTGTTACTTAGCACCATGGAAAAGCCAGAACAAATAAGAACAGTGAGGAAACTACAGATCTGCAGGTCTGGCAAGGAAGGGTGGCTTTAAAGAATATCCCCTCGAATGGCCAGTCAATTTTCAGAGATGCTTGATCTCCATTTTTCAGCATTGGTCGGCAGGAGTGTGTTCTGTTGCTGATGTTTTCATTGCTGCTGCCTTTTGCTTTCTTCTCGCCTCCCTTCCCTTTTATTCGTATCCTGCAAAGTTTGTGACATGTGAAGCGTGATCTCGGGTCGTTCGCTGCAGCACCCTGCACCCCTCTGATGAGACCCTCAGCACCCTGCAGAAGCAGCCCCTCCTTCACCTAAACGTAAGGATGTAGCCGCGCACAGAAGCGCCGTGCAGAGACACACGCTGGCTGCGGAGCTCTGCTGTGATTTCTGTGTGGTCCTTGCCAAATCTTCTTGTAATTTCACATTTTTGGAAGTTAACATTTAATTTAAAAATGAGCTATAGAATGTGCAAGCGTAACACGAACACAATGGAACCTGTTTTCAGAAACAGCTCGAGGGACTCGCAAAAAACCGCTAGTCCTGGGGACTCTTGCAAGTCTGATCTGAATGATGCTGGGGACCTTGAGGGTGCTTTAAAATGAATGGTAGCCTGGGAGTGCTGAAGGAGGTCCTTGTTGCAGATCCTAATGTCATCCAGAAGCGAAATGGAAAAGGGGAATGTCCAGTACAGCAGTACATGCACACAGCAGCATAACTGCAATGTGGAGGTTACACAGTAAAGATCGTGTTTCTGCAGGAATTTTAGTGTTATATGACGGACCTCGCCGACACTGGAAGAGCCTGGAACTGAGAGCTGAGGAGAGGCTCGCAGTTAATTTGCTCTCTGTTGTTTTTTCTAAAGAAAGATTAAAAGGAAACTGCTACACTGCAGGGACAGGGTCAGGTTTAACACACCAGATGTGATAGCCTGAACTTGAGCATTTTAAAGATCCTGCCCACTCTCTGCCAGTTACGTTGGTTGTTTGCTTTTTGCGTTTCTTTCTGTTGGATCAGCAAAAGTAGAATCGTAGAATCATTAGGGATTGGAAGGGACCTCGAAAGATCATCTAGCCCTATCCCCCTGACACAGAATAAACCCTTTTTTTCCTAATTCCCTTTAGTTTCTTAGTTTCTCAGGGTTTGTGCTACAAGGGTGATGGGTCAGGATTATTTCCAGTGGGAAATAATCACCCTGAATGGTTTTTTGTGGAAAAGAAGCAGTTTTAACCTCTCTCGGGTTGGTGAATGGAAGAGGAGAGCGCTGGGGAGCTTGACGGTGCAGGGCGCAGAGCTCTGTCCCCACAGCCTGGACACCCAGTAGCTGCCAGCAGGCAGGGGAGAGCTTTTCCTGGAACCAGCCTCACCGGGAGGGGAAGTGGCTTTCCCAGCAGTGTTAACTTTTCTCTCCATTCCCCGTGTTTAATGGTCAGCTCTGTGGGGAAAAGGAGCCCTTCTTTCCTCACAGGTGTCCGGTGCAAACACTGCGTGTGCTTGTTTTGCATCTGTTTGCTTTCCGATGCAAATAGCTGGGAATGTTTTGGAGTTTTCTTTTTAAAGAAAACTCAGAATGTGCAAGGTTCTGAAGACGGGGCTGCGTGTGGGTCAGGTTGCTTCTGATGGCAGCGAGTTTCTGGATGGTGTGTAGTTGCTGTGAAGACCCCCTGGAGCAGAGGAGATGCATGTGCACCTCCACTGGTTTTGCTTCTGTCGACATCATGGCAAATATTCCGTGTTCTTGAGTAAAAACTAGCTCGAGACGGTTGTTTGGCTGCAGAAGATTTTCTTCGAGTCAGATTGCTTCAGGGCAGCGTGTCTCATTGCTCCTGCCAGCTTTACCGTTGCAGAGAATGAGATGTTCTTGCATGAATGATTTGAAATGGAAAAGATGACAACATCTGACCAAAAATATCAGGGACACCAAAAAGTCAGGGAATCGTCCGTGTTTCCCTGGCCAAGGCTTGCTGCTGCTCTGCCGGCACAGCAGCCTGCCTCCGTTTCTCCGAGACCTTTAAAGTGTCCCTGATGCAAATATTGGCAGCCGTGGCCAAAACTGCAGCAGACCTCTGCACTTGCCCAAGACCTTTCTCTCAGGCAGAGCAGGAGAAATGTGTGGTGCTGTCACTGATCACTAACAACTGTGTGTTTTCATAGTCCTCTTTAGAGTCAGCCGATGCTCTAGGCTTCAGCAAGGGCTGCTCGCTGGCAAGCCTCAGGCCTCGTTCACTTAGCAAAGGTGTGTTCAAGGAGGAAGAAATATTTACATCCCCCCCCCCCCTTTTCTCATTGTTCAGTCCCTCTTTAGAGTCGATTTTAAAACCTGGGGCCAGCCCAGATGTAGATGTTTCAGGAAATGATGTGCATGGAAAAGCAAGTGACCATAAATCAGACTGTTCTCCAGTTTTTGCCGTAGACTGCATGGCTGGTAGTGAATATAACAGGGAAATTAGGAAGAAAATTAGCAGTTAATCTAAGGAGTATTTAGAGTGTGTGAAACTACAGTTTGGGAAAACTGGTTTAGAGGCGTGGATGTGATTCCTTCTCCCGTGACACTGCCTCAGTGGGAGATTTCCCAGTAGTCAAACGTCTGTAGAAGATCTCTTACAGCTGAAACATCAGCAGCATGTCATCCAGCCTGGCTTTTGCACTGACTCAGGGGATCTCCAGCCTTCCTAACAACGGCTGACTGCAGCCACTGCCGCTGTGAGTGGTTGTGTGTGTTCTAAAAGGAAGCACTACTCAACCGAGGAAGGCAGGGGAGTGTTTTGGAAGGGAGAGAACAAGGCAGGATAAAGGGGAAATGCGCCAGCTCGGGCAGAGCAGCAGAAAGCCCTGGGTGCTGCAGCCCTGGTGTGACAGCCAGGGACAGCGGTGCAGCATCAGGCAGGAGCACGGGTTTGCACGCCGTGGGTTGTCCCACAGCCTGGCCACTGCATGACTGGCTCGCAAAGGAGCGCAGCCGTGGCTGCTTTCCCCCGGTGCACTTCTCGGGGCACAAAGGAGGGCATGTCTGCGCTGTCCCCTGCCCAGGAAACTTGGCAGCAAAACGTGACTATCAGCTGTCTGTGACAAAGAGCGGGCATAGGCCAGTGGACATGAGATACACGGCACGTTTTGAACATGTGAGAGAGAAAAGGAGGAGCAAAACACAGGAGTGTTTGCAAAGGCATAAACGCAGAGGTGTGTGATGTCATCGCACCGGGACTGGCTTTGAAATCACAAACTTGACTTGATAGATCGCTGGTTGGAAAGTGCTTCTGAGTGCAAAGCTGTGGCTTTGATGGCAGATCACCCCGGCGCTGGGTTCTGAGCAAAACTTGCCCACACTCCAACATTGCAGTGTGCCTGTTCTGCTTCTCCAGGCTCACATGGGTCTCCAGCTGGCTCTGCTCCTGCACTGAGACATCTGGCCATGGCACCTGCATGGAGAAGAAAGAGAAATTACAGAGATAAAACCCTTCATTTCTGCCCAGTGAATGACTTTTACAGATGAAATCTATAACCTCCTTCGCAAGTAACTGCTGTCTTCGGTGACACTTATTAAAACACTAATGTGCAGCAAACTGTGACCAGGAGAGGACGGGGTGCAGGTGGGATGGGTTATAGCAGGAGAGGGATGAGGGGTGGACTTTGCACATGCTAGGGTAGTAAATTTAAAGGAACAGCAAGCCCATAAAAGCTTCACTTCTCGCTGGAAAAACATCTGAATTGAAACTTCATCCCTGGCAGGGGATTCCTGTGTATCCCAGCCTCCTTCCGTTGCTGGGGAGAAATAACACGACTTTGGGTAACATCCTGGTAGATTCTGCGTGTAGCTCACACTGTCCCCACGCAGTGTTAGTGCTGCTGTTCATGTTGCTGTAGTTGGGGCCGTATCTGCGTTTCCATTAGAAACCTCTTAATCTGCAGCTTTATGATGCAGCTGTAAGAATTCAGTCCAGACTGCAGCTTGGCATGGACAGCGTTCGCTCTTCCATCTGTGGAAGGGATTGAAGCAGGTACATCCCAGTAATAGCCATCTGGGTTAGACTTGTAAATTTGGAGCGTGATGATTGCTGAATAAAACCGTGAGCTCCTCAGTAGTCCTTGAGTTCAGAATGTTTTATGTCTGTGGTGAGACGAGTGGAAAGCAGCTTGTTTGTGTTCAGGCAGTCAGCTGTAAATAAGAAAAATGTCTGGGGGGGTTCTGTTTGCTTACACGTACAAGCACACACGGCTTCCTTACCACGGCAGGACTTTGCTGTGGGTGACAAAGGCTTGAAGTCTGCAGGGTCTTGCCCTAAAGCAGTGTTTGATCACTCCCAGGTATTCACACCGGTGCAAATGATAGAACTTCTCTACTGATTGGAATAGAAAAAGATATAAAAAAGACTAGATTGTTTTCTTTTAATGGGATTTTTTATTTGATTCTTCTTAAAATATCTTCCATTTGATTCAGTATTGGACTGCACAGTTAGTTTGATTCGGCGTCAGTCCCTCCTGTTTTCATCTTTTCCCCAAAAAGCTTCACACTGAGTGTTCCTGACCAGATAGACTAGTAATCTTATCTGATCCAGCAAATCCAATTTCCCTTTGAAGGTTTGTGGTTTTGAAAGTCATTCTGTAACTTAAAAAAAAAACCAAACTCCTTTATGTGCTTAACTGAAAATTTTTAGGTCGTTTGTCCATAATGTGAATAGCAGAAACGTAACGATGGAAGCAGTTTAGCAAGAGCAGACTTCTGATCTTCCACGTGTGTTCACAGAGAAGCTTTCGGGATGGTTTTGGCACAGTTTGAGAGTGGGTTGAAGGGGTCTCTGTACAGACTAATACTATATTGCAGATGAGCTTATAGCTGACATTTGGAAGACGAGGGGAACCTGTGGGTATTGTTTGTGTATGAGACTTTTGCTGTCTCGGTGGTGGAAGGGGAGCACTCATAAGAACACCTGTTCTGCAGAAACGACCCTCCTCTTCATCTGTAAAGTTCCACTTCTAATTCTCTAAGTCTAGAAAATCAGAGGGAGCTGGATCCAGTGTGACCCAACTCACTCCAAACTGACAGGTTACAAGGGGCGGACTAGCTGAGGACTTCTGTGCTTTATGACATTAAATTGACATCAGGTAGCCACTTCATATGAGAAGGAACTTCTTCCCAGTGAGGGTGACGGAGCACTGGAACAGGCTGCCCAGGGGGGGTTGTGGAGTCTCCTTCACTGGAGATGTTTAAGACCTGCCTGGATGTGTTCCTGTGTGACTTGTTCTTGGTGATCCTGCTGTGGCAGGGGGATTGGACTAGATGATCTTTCGAGGTCCCTTCCAATTCCTTATGATTCTATGATTCATATCTGTTAAAGGACAAATCTGCCCTAACACTCAGAACACACAGAAGTAAGAACTGTGTGAGCTCCAACCATAAAAGCGAGCGGGCAGGCATTTAAAATGGGAAAGTAAATTGGAGAAGTAAACTCTGTTGTGGAAAATCTGGAAAAAGCAAAACCAATTCAAACAGAAAGAGATCAGATAAACAGCCAGAGCTGGAACAGCTGAAAAGAAACACACAAAAATAGGTAAAAGCGAAATTCCAATGAGACGTTAAATGTGTTTTCCTGAATTTTTCACAGTGGCCTTGAAACCTGATGTTGGAGACTCTATCTCTGTTCTTTCAGTGACGGCCAGAAGCTGAGGTTATGATGACCAGATCGTTTGGTATGGCACTGACATTTCAAGTTAAAAAGGGTTGCCAAGACTCTCAGTTATGACACTAAAATATACTGCTACTTCTAGGGCCAATTTTCAGTCCCTCCCTCAAGCCTCCACATTGATTTAGGCAACAGATGCATGAAAAGCAAAGCAACATTCAAAATAATCCCTTTGCTGAAGCTGGGGGAAGGCTGGCTAGTGGGCTGTAGCCAAAATTCCTTAAATGTTACAATGGTTTACATTTCTAAACGTAAAAACCTTCTTTCCAGCGTGAGGTACCAGCCAAATGTCTTACTTACGGTGTCTCGGGGTGAAGCTGGCGCACGGCCCTGTGGTCACTGGTGGGCACCGATGGGTTTGCACCACCGAAGACCAAGCGGAGTACCGTCGGTTTCTCCGTAGCCCCTTTACTTTGTCTGTCGGGCTCTTTTTCTCCCAGTTACTATTTATCAACTGGAATTGCTGGAAAAAAGAAAGTTCTTCACAACCTGGCTCTTCAGGAGCGAATTGCCTCAAATTCTTTCTCCTAGCCAAGGTATTTTGTAATGTGTTGCAAAAGAGCCTCTCCTTGCACTGGATGTACTTTGTGGGCTAGACGCTGCGGGCAGTTTTAGTGAGATCTTGGTGTGCTGGAGAATTGGTCTGAGCCATTGACTGCGTGAAGGCTTTCGACCCGGGTCCCTGCCCCTGTAATTGCTCTTGCCACCCCAAGGTGTGGAGTCCGGCTTTCCCCCGTGACAGATAAGCCACGCAGAGCCTGGAGCGATGGCTGCTTGGGAAGCAGGTCCTGGAGCTGGTGTGCGAATTAGTTGGTCTGTTCTCGACTGTGGCAGCTTTGCACACGGTGGACTGTCCACCACACAAACACACACTATTGTCCTGCTTTCCTCTCCCCCTTGTGTGGTGTTTCTCTGATGCAGCTGTTGGCTGCTGCATCTCTAATTCATTTCCCCCTTGATCATCTTCAAATAGGGCATCTTCCTTCTGAGGGCACTGGCCTTTGTTCCTTTACCTCACTGATGTTCTTACTCCAGCTCAAAATCCTGTTCGCAGAGGTCAGCAGAGAAGATGATGCTGGCTTGCAGGTATTGATCCCAGTGATGCTTTGTTTGATGCCAAGGCCTTTTTTGCTGGCTAAACCAAAGCAAAGAAATGCTTGTTTGAACATTCTACATGAATAAAAATTACAGGTGTGTCATTTTTATGAGCCTGCTTTCCTTTCAGTACTGTCTCCCAGCATTTCTGCTGCCCTTTTCACTCCTCCTCGATGAGTCTGTGAGTGTTAACGATTCATCCTGGCTACGCGTGCCCGTGGCCGTTAATCTGTGTCCGTTACATTTGCTGTGGAATTGTACAGAATTATAGACCTTTTAAGATCATCCAGCCTAACTGTTAGCTCAGCATTGCCCGGCCACCACTGTATCATGTCCCTCAGCACTGCATTTGCGTGTCCTTCAAATACCTCCAGGGCTGGTGCTCCACCACTTCCCTGGGCAACCTGTTCCAGTGCTTTATAACTCTTTCAGTGAAGTGAAAAGGTCATTATTTTTTCTCAGTCTCCTCTACTTGAGCCACTTACAGATTCACATCTCTGATTCTCTAGCCTCGTATTTGGAAAGGGGCTAACAATTGCATCTGACTCCAAGTGGCTTTAGCTTCACCTGATAACGCATGGACAGGCATTCAGGTGTGTTTTATGACCAAGCCTTTGGAAGTGCTTGATGTTGGACAAAGCAAACATCTAATGTGCCAAGGTCTGGTCTGGTTTTGAGTGCTTTGGTCCCAAAGCACCCTACATGCTTTGTCACACGACGTTTGAGTGTTTGCAGAGCTTTCCAAACTTCATTTGCCAACCTCCAGTTGTATATCTCCTATGTGTGAAAGAGCAGCTTGTGGCCCCAGCTGGGAACAGGCGGTCTCGGCAAGAAGCCAGGTGTGGATGAGCTGGGCGAAAGGCAGCTGGAACAAGGTGTCTGAAGGGGACAGTCAGAAGAGATTGATTTGCACTGCCCCTTGGAGTGAGAGGAACCTGTGTGCTGGGGGTTATCCGGTAACAGGACTCACCTTTGTCCTCGGTGAGATCTGCTCGGTCCAAGGATTTTGCTCCTTTTGCCCCTGCATATGTTTACAGCTGGATTATGGTTTTAGGAATGTCAAGCACCCTGAGATCACAGATACTGCTTCTAGAGGAGAGGAAGAGGGAGAAAATCAACAAACTTCTGTGATATATTGCGTGTCATCTGTACGTGACACTCAGAGACCTTCAAATGCTTAAAGCTAAAGACCTGGGTATAATTTAGATAGTAAAAATATACCTTAGTTATAATAAAATGATAATAGTGGAACTTGGCAACAGAGCAGCTAATAAATACTGCACTTCTGAAATGTGCCTGGGATCCAAGCACATACTCTTTTACTGTGCAGTTAAAGCATGTGGCAGGACATGCTAAACCAAGATTTCTTTTTGTCTTTCCAGTGGAAAACTAGAGTTCTTTGTTTAAGTGAAACCCATTGGGGATTTCTCCTAAGTAAAACAAGGAGCTGAAGAATTCCATTTCTTTTGGCCAACTTCTTCCTTCCGTCAAGCCAAATTATTGATTACTGGGACATTAAGCATCAGTAGTGCCTAGTTATATTAATACCCTTCTTTAGGCTCCTTCAATACTTTCTTGTTGGTGCCCCAAACACAGCTGAATTAAAGAATGAGATACTTCATTGGAAAAACCTACCCTTTCTAACCCTTTTCAGCTTTGTGAAAGTAAAGGTCAGCAGTCTGAAAGTCATTAAATTTACATACTTAGCTCTATTTCTGATTTTTTTTAAGGGAAAAAAATATCTTTACTCCAGTAAGATCATCTTCTTCCTGAGCTTCATTCTTTGCCTTCCCCATTAGCTCTCTGTTTCGGTACCCTATCGTTTTGCCAGCAGAGCAGCCAAGTGAATACTTGACCATATTTTTGTCTGGCTCTAGCGAAACCGTGATCTGACAAAAGAATAGTTTTCTCTGGGTTTTCCTGCTTTCCCCAGGGAACCATACTTCAAGGGCAACCTGCTTGTCCAGCATATGAACATGTGGAAAATCCACTGCTATGCACTAATGATTTTCAGATGGGCAATTGTTGCTGAAAATCATCCCAAGAGCAGCAGCAGCAGCTTCTCCATTGTAGCACCTTCCCACTGCCTTGCTCTTAGCTGATCTGGAACAAACCCTCCGCGTTTGTGCACAGGGTGGTGGTGACATTTGTTGAATCACACACATGTAGTAGCAAAATTTGGGGGAAAATGAGGTAAAAGCTACAGTTGTGGTTCTTTTTTGGCCATCGTAACATTCATCAAAACCTGACAGTAATTCTAGCTTGAAAGTGTAAAAGTAGGAAAAAGTCAAGCCCAAGATCCATGAAAACAAGGCAGAAGCACCCTAAATTTTGTCCACAAATCAATTGCTTTCAAGCTTTTCCCTTAAATATTTATAAGGAGACTTGTATGCTGAGATGGAGAATAACTTCTAAATTCTGAATAATTTCTATTGCTGTTCTCAGAATCTGCGTTCTTTTTTAACAACTTTCACTTTTAATCTGTAATTAAAGCCAAAGTTTTCTTTCAAATTTAAAAGCTTGTCCTTGGACTAAAATAACATGGAACATTTTTAAACATTGATCCAAGCTGCCGTAGATACATTTTATTTTCACCACAGAGCCTGCAGTTGGATCCTCGCTCTGCCAGATCAGCTACGAGCTGTAAGTGTGGCAGGAATGACTGTGGAGTTCTGGATGCTGCATTACCAGTGAGGAGGGTTGTTTTTCTGGAGTTGTTCCTCCCTTTGGGCCCTGTTCATGAATGACTTAATCTCTGTGTATGATCAAATGTCGTGCAAGTTACTGTGCACAGAAAAACCAAGGAGTGCTCCTCTTCCTTGCATTCCTTACATGGAATTGCCATGATCGCCCAGCGAGAAACTGGAGAGCGGTAAGGGTGGGAAGCAAGCAGCAGCAAAAACACACACATGAGGCCACCAGAAGTACTATAAAAACTGAGAAACCCTTGAAATATTGGGTGGGCAAGTTGGATTGGGCTGTGTGTAGACAACTCTGCGTTGTCCGGGCAGCACCAGCTAGCGGGGAGGAACGGTGCTGGGTAGTGTTATGGGTGCAAAACGTTCACCGTGAAAAACAAGTGTTTCCCAGTGCTTGCTCTGTAGTTTTCTCTGCAGTGTTGATGGTTTCTAGTGCGTGATTCTACCAGCTTGTCTCATCTTGGGAATCGAGGACTAGATGTTTGAATGGGCAGAGCTCAACAGATCTTTTTAACCTCTTGACCTAATTGCTTGTGCGGCGTAATTCTACCCTTTCACAGGACATCAGACAGCTTCACTGGAGGCCGAGACAGATTGTCATTTGCTGTGGTCTTACATGCATGGTGCATGCCATGCAAGGAGCTTCTCTTGTGTTGTGTCGGTGTTTTGCTAGAGATCTAGTGGAACATAGGAGGTGAAGCAGTCAATGACTGTCTCCGTATCCATACCGACCTCTTCCTTAGTCTTTCAGGTTTTGCTTATGTTGGGTGCTGCTCTCAGTTAAGAGTGAAGAAAGGACTTGCATTATCCAAGTTGTTTTTCTCATCATCGGCGCTCTGCAGCCATTGCACAAAAGTCTCTCTCTCTGTGTGCTAGTGTGGGGACAGTTTGCTCTAGCAGGACTCCCGTGCCAAACTGTGGCTGGTGGCTAATGGGGAATAACTTGACTCAGGTGCCGAACTCCTCCATCTGTCCGTAGGACCTGCACTTGTTTGTCCAAGACAGTGACTGGAATAGTCATTTAGCTCTCTTAGGCACTTTCCATCCCATTTTAGTACTGACAGTGGACTTCAAAGATGTATCTTGCCTTTCAGGTAGATTATGGCTGGGGTATCGTTTTAGGTTTTGGAGGCTAAACATAGAAGAAAGGCCTGGGAGTTGGGGGGAAAAGGAAAACTTCCAGCCAGGAAATAAATGCAGGTGGGAAAGTGAGGAACAAAAGCTTTGGGAAGATTGTGAAGGGATGAGAGTGTTGAGAGAGGATGAGGAGAGGGGCTTGCAGAGCTGAAGACAAGAACTAAAAGGAAGAGTGTTGGAGAAAAGAGCAAAGAAGATGGAAGAAGGGAGAAAAAGGCCAAAGGGAGGAAGGTAAGAAAAATACTGGGAAGCAGATACAATGGAAGTCCTAGCAGGAATCAGGAGGGTAACAGGGAAGGGCTCTACAATAACTTACAGAAGCATAGGAGATATTATCATTTTGTAAGATCTTTGTAAGATCTACGACGATCACAGTCCAAAATGAAAAGTTAGACATTTTCGTTTTCAAAGTGAGCGTAGATAAGCATTCAAGATATGGCTGCTCTTCCTAGAGGTCATCTTTGAACCTAATTACTGAGTTATCAATTTTTTCCATGGTGCACGGACTAAGAACAAATAGACTTCTAGGAAAGGACGTGACGTTAGGTAGAGTACAAAGCTAATTAATCCAAATTATTGCTTACAGCTAGGCAAAACCAGAACCTAGTTGGAACTAGGAAATTAACTAGCATGCTAGCTTTGGTGGCAGTGGTGACAGTAACATGGGTGTCATTTTCTGTGGGCTGTGTGATTATTCCTCTCCCAGTTTCTCGGTGCATTCATGTTCTAAACTGGATACAGAAGTGCAGGTGACTTTTCATCTGTCGGCTTAATCGTACCCAGTGCAGACTTCGGTAAGTCCCACCAAGACCTGTTTTGAAAACTATTTTCGGGCTACCACCAGACAGTTTGACCGAATGTGGACCTGCCTGGACGTGTTCCTGTGTGACTTGGTCTAGGTGATCCTGCCGTGGCAGGGGGATTGGACTAGAAGATCTTTCGAGGTCCCTTCCAATCCCTAATAATTCTATGATTCTGTGATTCCCCGACCCAGCATTCCTGAAAGTTTGGGCTCCTTTCAGGGCTATTTGTTTCTGTACATTTTCCAGATCAAGTATTCTGACTGACATCTGTAAGTTGCAGGTGGAAAATCTTCTTAGCTCACTGCATGGTTGGCTGAGGGCGATGCCTGTGGTCCTCTGAGATGAGCGTTGGTCAGTAGCATAGCAAGGACATCACCCAAGGTGGACCAACAGCTTGATCATGAATGCAAGCCATGCCTTCCTGCATAGTTCATGACAGATATGAACCTAAAAGATGTCATGCCAGATCAGATTATTCACATAAATTTCAAGTTCAACAAAAGGTTTTGTTTCTTCCCCGCCCCCCACCATAATTTTTCAAAAAACCACAATTTATCTGAATTACAGCTGTGATTGGTGACGACGAGGGGGTGGTTCTGTTTGCCCTGCCACCTCGTATAGCACTACTCTTACTTCTTGTTTGGACAGCAGTCACAAGACCCAGATATCAAGCTGTGAAAGTATTTTTCTTGCAGCAGCCTTTCTTTTGTTGGCAGGCAGTGGCTTTGGAGATGCCTCACATTTTGTCATGTGATTGGACTGCTGATGAGGTTTCTGTGCTGCCTCATTTTGCTGGATTCCATCTGAATTAACCCTTCTTTGGCTCACGTTCATGAGCACAGTTCTGCCTGAGCGGGGCTTTGCGTCACAGCGCAAAGAGCTCCTGACGCTTGGTCTCTGTAAGGTAACAGCCTCTGAAGAAGGAATTCGTGACATTTGTTCCACGTGACAGAAAACTTGTTTTCTGTACCCCCAGCTGTCCACATCAAAAACACAATCCTTCTTCACAGTGCAACTGCTAGTCTATAATTGTTCCATCCAAACACATTCAGCTTGGTCTTGTAAACACATAAACTAGTTCTTCGTAAACAAGAGTCTTAATTTCCTTTAAACCGAATATTTAGATGTCAAAGATAGAGAAGCTGGATATGTCAAACACATATGGTTCCTATTGTGTCAGAGACTTTCTTAATTTTGGAATTCTAATTGAAAAGACATTTTTGAAAGCATGCTAACGTTACAAAAACTAATCTATCTGACTCGCTGTTGAGTCTACGTTTAATTCTTCCGTCTATCACCACACTCAGGAAACATTTTCCACTTGAAATGTCCAGCAGTAACAATATCCCTCATGAACTTTGTGTTGTCTTTGATGCTTTCAGTGCTTGATGTGGAAGCACAGTGATGTTGGGGACCTGCTGGGGGCTTGAAGGGCAAAGGGTTAGGAATAGGCATCAAGGAAGGAATGGCAGTAGGTTCTTTAATTTATTTCATAGAATCATTAGGGATTGGAAGAGACCTCGTTTTGTAAGTTTTTGCCTTATTCCTGGGTAATTTATAATGAAAAGTGCCCTAGGCTAAGTAATATATTAAACTGAACAGATTTTCTGTCCACATCAGAGAGATGCTGCAAGTCTGCTCGAAAACATCGGCTGTTTTGTGAATGTCATCAGACATTAAACCTGCCCCGGACAAAGCACAGTCTCAGTCTGGCACCCAGTATGTAGTCATTTTGCCTCCTACAAATAGTGGGCAGAAAACGATTAAATTTACATCTGAAATTGGTACATTTGGAATAGAAAACACATTTACATGCCAGACACTGCCATGAGGTTTTCTGCTAGCCTGGGCTTTCACTGCAGATTCATGCTCTGCAGAGAGCTGTGCAGTGCACACGGACTTGCAGGTTGCCAGGAGGGCTCTCTTGGGTGGTGGTTCAGGCCTCGTCTGCAGCAGGACCCTGAGTCCTCTGCAGTGCATGACTCTTAACTGGTACAGGGGTTGCACCAGATACGCCGCTGGCTTCGGTCTGGATTCTGTATAAAGCCACCTTTCTCAAGCATACGAAGAATTTGACAATAAATTACCATTTGGAATCATAGAATCATTAGGGATTGGAAGAAGCCACCAGCGTGTACAACATAAAGCCCAGAAAGGTCACAGAGGCAAATTTATTTATTAAGTGGAAATACTTGGGTCCACAGAACGTTATGAATCATTTTGGTGTTTTAAGTTCAGGACGCAGAGCAAATGGTTCCAAAAGCACTGGCAGCCAAATGTCATTCCCTCCAACCGTTTGTGTAATATCTATTTATCTGTGGGCAGATGAGTGCTCGGTATAATCAGAGGCAGACTTTTGTCAAATTGAGACTAAGTAAACACAGCTGAACACAAGCGAGTTGGACCACAACTTTTTTGAGTTTCGCCAGCGCTGTTATGACCTTGAAAACGAGCGTTTCTTCAGAGCAATCTGCTTTCAATATGGGAGAAGTTTTAGTGTTTCTAATTAAAAAGTGTTGATGGGAAATTCGTTCCATTTAGCTTTCATTTTTGTTTTGTCCACGTAAGTGTAAAGTGTGTGCTTGCCCAAAGGAGAGCATCCTTTCTGCAGGGTAGGAAGTGGGGACGGTTTGTAAACAAATGTTTCTTGCACATATCTGTGACAGCAAGAACAGCAGTTAGAAAAGGAGTTGTAAAATCATCCCAAGCTTCATTTTACTGCAGTTTCTTTGAAATGTGAGTGGGGTTTGATTTTTTACAATGTGCTGTGCGAGCACATTTAGGCAGTAGGTTTGTGCGATACGTATCATAGAATCATTAGGGATCAGAAGGGACCTCGAAAGAGCATCTGGTCCAATCTCCCTGACACAGCAGGGTCACCTAGACCAGGGGTCCTCAAACCCCAGCCCACGGGCTGGATATGGCCCCCGAGGGTGTCCAACCTGGCCCGCCGGTATTTACTTCCCATCGCCGAGCAGCTGCAGGTGACTTCTTCCCACCAACTGCGCAGCCAGGCTAAGGCGGGGGGCTCCCCGTCTCTCCCTCCCGCTCCCAGGCAGGACAAGCCAGGCAGCACAAACTATAGCCCGGCCCCCGACACTGTCTGAGGGACAGTGAACCAGCCCCCTGTTTAAAAGGTTTGAGGACCCCTGATCTAGACCACATTGCACGGGAACACATCCAGGTGGGCTTTAAACGTCTCCAGAGAAGGAGACTCCACAACCCCTCTGGGCAGCCCCTTCCAGTGCTCTGTCACCCTCATTGTGAAGAAGTTCCTTCTGATATTTATATGGAACCTCCTATGTTCCAGCTCACACCCATTGCCCTTTGTCCTATCACCAGATGACACTGAGCAGAGCCTGGCTCCATCCTTCTAACATATCTAGATACTGTCTTCATCATCCTTGAAAAAGTAGCTCGTCTATTTATAAATTTTATCCAAAGCTTAGTCTCCTAGTAAATATTTTATACAGACAGCGTTTTAATCTGAGGCGTGAAAACCACCTGGACGTGTTCCTGTGCGACTTGGTCTAGGTGATCCTGCTGTGGCAAGGGGATTGGACTGGATGATCTTTCAAGGTCCCTTCAATCCCTAATGATTCTATGATGCTATGATAAGAATCAAGTCTGATTTTACTGACAATGAGAGTAGAATTTAAGTCTTAGTTTAATATGCAAATGTGGTGCTTTTACATTACCAATCACTTGAATGGAAAACATTTTGCTCCCTTGACTTTAAAGGCCACAGCATCTGGAGGAGGCTTTGGACAGAAGTCAAATAGCAGTCACGCTCAGAAATTTCTCTTTCAGTAATTACAGCAAGTGAGTCTCATCATTGCCAATATCTCTGCTTCAAGGCACAACTTTTGAAGGGTTGTTGTTTTCATTTGAAGTGCAAACCAGCTTACATGCCAAATTCAGAGTGCATAGCGCTGTGACCAGGGGAAACTTGCCCCAAGTCCTCATGCTTTGCATCTACAACTCATACTTCCTAGTCTGTTTTTATGGGGGGGCAGCAATTACAATTTTCTAAGTTCTGACAGATGTTTGCAGCAGCAATAGTTTAGTGCCAGCAGCCAAGCAAACACAGCGCCTTCCGTTTGGTAAGACGCTGCAGCCTGGCGCTGGCTTTGCAGCCTGTGCAGCACCCCAGCAGTTAGTCTTGGATGTGTTTTAAAAGCCAAAGTTTCTTCTTGCTTCACTTCTCTCTTCCTCTGTCACAGTAGCAAAAGAAAAATGAGGGTGCAGTTGCAAACTGGGAGGAGGTGGAAGAGAAAGAAGTTGATAGGAAAGGAGGTGGTGTGACTGAGCTCTTCTGATAGAGAACTGCAGACAGCAGATGTGTCTATAGATTCCTCTACGTTCCTACGCTTTGTACTGGGACACAGGTTTCAGAAACAAAGCAGGAGATGCTGCTGCAGGCCTGGCTGAGCAATGTGGCCTCTTAAAATTAACCAATAATTTTTCCATAATCTGGAAAAATGCTTTGACGACAGGGTTTTCTCTGGGCAGGTCTGCTTTGGGGACTA
The DNA here is from genome assembly GCA_013400115.1 of Rhinopomastus cyanomelas. Lineage (NCBI taxonomy): Eukaryota > Metazoa > Chordata > Aves > Bucerotiformes > Rhinopomastidae > Rhinopomastus > Rhinopomastus cyanomelas. The sequence goes on from VXBP01004577.1 coordinate 362,547, forward strand.
AGGGTACAGACGCTCACAGTGTCGGTGTCCTCGTTATTGTTCTGGGGTTTATGCTTCACCACAAAGGAGAACAAGGCTTGTGAAAGTAAACATAAAAACAAAGCCAGAATGTGCCAGGTGTTCCCTAAGCCCGAAACGTGGGCCTCTGTGTGTGTGGAGGGTATATGACAGGCACGACTTGCAAAGGAGGACCAGCAGGCAGAACTTGCCTTCAGCTGAACAGCTTGCAGCAGCCCGCTGTGCTTGACATCAGAGACCAGGTATCTCAGGTTTTTTTCTCCCTATAAAGCACCAGCACTATTAGTGTCTGCAACCAGGCGTTATTTCTCTACAGAAAGTGGAAATTCTGGGTGTTAATTCTTCAAAAAGCACTGAGGATGCAAGGCCATCTGTCCAAATACACGAAAGCTGCCAAAGCATCAAGGCAGGTTAAAGGCGCGTAAGCAAATTACAGATGTGTGAGATAAAGGTTGTTTGTTTGCTTCTTGAGCAAAAAGTCTCCGGTGATTTCAACTGCATCTGTGTGAGAAATTGCTTTCTATGAATGCAGGTATTTTCCATATTTTAGTGCATGCATACCTCTGTGTGTGTGTGTTTGTGTAAATGTGTATTTTACGTGTATATACGTGCATAGATACATTTCCCCTGGTCAAAACCCTGCTGGTTGAGTGGGGTTTTTTTGATTGATGGTAGCAGGAGGGAAGACTGGTTATTTATATATGCTGGTAAAACTCCTGGGTTGGTTTTGATCTAGAGATCTTTCAAATTATTCAAAATTGATCTTTTCCAAAGCACACCAGGTTGATTTAACCGTAAATACCATATGGCCTTACCATAAATACGTGCGTGTGTTTAAGTCTACGTTACAGCAAGCTGTCACAGCAGAGAATTCCCTAATAGAAATCTCCTGACTTCCAGGAAAATTTGTATCAGCAAATGTAAAACAAAAACATAGTGAGTATGACATTGCTGCCTTCTGCATCTGTCTGACATATCTTTGAAGCATTCTGCCTCTGTAGCAACCTGACATTTTTAAACAAACCGTGCTGGCTCTGTCGGGGAGGAACGTTACGAGGGGCTGCTTTTGATAACACACTGGTCTTGGAGGCTGACACAGCAATTCTGTTGGGTTTTAGAGGAGGGATATTGGCTTTAAGTGACATTGGATCATGTCTACCCTTGCGACTTGTATTACACTGGTCAAGGAAATCAATGCCTTTTTGGGAGAAATACATTTAGTAGTTCTGGATAGCACATTACAAGGGGAAATACATATATATTTATACGTATTATTTTATATATAGTACATATAAAATTAATATAACACAATATAACATTATATAATATTACATAATATAATTATACATAGTATATAATAACATAATATTAATGTGAAACATAATGTATTAATNTATATTTCCCCCTGCAATATACTATCCAGAACTATCACTATCCAGTGATAAAAAGTAATTAAATAATTTTAAAGTAATTAAAAGTCTAATATATAATGCTTCAAAAAATTGGCACTTTATTAGTACAGAGGTGTGAATTACTTTTTATCACTTATTTAAAATGCAAGTGTTATAATTGTCATAATTGTAGTTTCTGCTAGAGCTTCGGTGTCGTTGCTGTTTGTGTGTGCTTTGCAGTGGCCAGTGTAGCTTTTTCAGGTGCGAGCCGTTTGTAGTGATCTCACAGGGCTGGCATCTTCGCTCAGAGAAACAGCCTGGGCATACCGCCCGCGGTTCGGATACTCTCTACTTGAAAGTAAAAGTGTTTGGCTTGAAGTGTTGTGGCTTAGTGTCCTTTAAGGCTCAGCAGTTGCATCTTTGTAAACGGCTCTTCCTGGAACTGAGAGAAAGAGGCAGAGGGCTTGAATACCCCTCATTGTTATGCGCCGTGTCGTACAGTTAGAGGAGCCCAATAGAACACTCATAATCTCTGCAGTGCCACAGAGTGAGTCCTACAGAGCTCCCAAAGTTCATGGAAATGTGCTTACACTGAGAACTGCAAGCAGGACATCAAAGTCAGGACGAGCTGGTAAGCCCTGTCTCTCCTCAGCAGTCTTTGCCGCAGTGTAAGTCAATGAAGGTGCTGTAGCGTTGCCGTTAGGGCTCAGGCAGTGTGCCGTGCCGCATGAGTACGTGATGCCCTGCTGTGTGGTGCACTTTTACTCAAGCGTGCCTCGGTGGCTGAGGTCCTGAGTGCTGAGAAGTCTGAATTCGTTCCCATATTGCTATCAGTTGACAATGCTTCCCTGCTGGTTTCTTGAAAATAACTCTCTCCAAAAGCAGCAGCGTGTGTTGAATAACAAAACCCCTTCACATTCAGATTCTTCAGGTTTGGGAACAGAGTCAACATTCTTGAAGAATGATTTAGTGGCCAATAAACATCTGCAAAGTCTGTAAGACTGTCAGAAGCAGTAACATTGAAAGTGAAGATCGTATCAGTAGCAATTCCCCTGTCCTGACAAGGCATTCGATGCAAATATTTGTTCAGTCATCCTCGCTCTCATTCCTGTTATCGCAGTCTCACGTGTTGCCAAGAGCGCAGTTCCATCTTCTTCCACACAGCAGTTCGCGTCCAAGGCCTTCGCAGCGTTAAAGACGGGCTTCCTCCTGGTACAGGTCCTCCCACACAGGCTGCTTTGGACTGCAGGAGCTGCATCTGTTCTGTGCAAAGGCTCAGCTGCAAAGGGCTCTGACAACCTGCAGTTAGTGAGCTTCTGTAGCGTTAAGGTTTTGCTGCTCCTCGAGGATTCGAGATCAGTCTGACATTACATTGCACCAATTGTCATGGCAGTCAAGATGGTCTTGGAGCTCTTATAAGCATGGTTCTGCTGCAGAGTCATTGACTTTGCGCTCGAACCACTTTAAATACTGGATGATGTTTGGAGAAGAAGGAGGTGTTTCTGCTTCTTCAACCGTTCTTGTTAAATAGGTACGTCTTCCTGAACAATTCTGGGCACGCAGCTCCTCTGCTCCAGGAGACTTGCCCCTTTTGCCTGGTTTGCAGTACTGCCTCTCACTTGGTGATAGGCAAGCTGAAAACACAGCCCTTCTTGAGATACCCTCCAGTCCACTAGTATCTCTGAGAGACTGCTCAGAAGGCATCTGGGTATGTTTAGGTAATATTGCACCGTTACAGTGCAAGTCATGGTGAGCAGGAGCAATGGGACTGCCACAGTTTCACAAGGGAACACACAGGTAGGAGAAAAAACAACTTGACTCCAAGATAACACAATCAAACATTAAAATGGTCTTGTGCAGTTGGAGTGGAGAATAATTCCCAAGCAGCTGTTATCCCTGCAGCCACTCAGCCATATTTCTTCTGGTTATTCTGCATGTGGTCAGACTATATACACAGACTTCCTACAATTCCTCAAGATTCTGAATAAAGCGGTTCTCATCACATTTCTAGGTAGACGAGGAAAGAGATGATTTTCTGATGTATGTGAGCTGGCCCAGTCTGAAAGAAGCCTCAATACCCAGCTCACATTCCTGCTGGGTGCTTGTTGCTGCTTCTCCACCAGCAAAGCACTGATGTGAGCACAACTGAGCATCTCTGAGGACAGGCTTATTTACTGTGCGATGTGCTGTTCAGTGCCCCTTGGTACGTTCCATGTGGTCCCCCTCAAACTTTATTAAAGTTCTTTTTGTAAGACATCTGTATGGTTTCACAAACCAGGAACTGAGGCACCAATTACAATGTGAAGTCATTTTAGATACCTAATGGATGCTCATGATTGCGTGTCTCTTTATGCAGACAAAGCACAGTCTTGTTGACCTCATTTGCACCCAAGACTAGCAAATGTATTGTGGTACCTGTGAAAAGATGGGTTAGAGTGGCTTGTTAAACCCCAGACAAAACCTTAGCACAAGCAGAGTGACTGTCAGCCGCTATCTGGATTTGCCTGGTGGTGTTAGATCCATCTTTTATCTTTCTGTGTTCTCCTTCTGCAGCAGCCTCAGACCAGCTGTGCTGTGGTGATGAGACTCTGTGAGGAAAGTTGTCATCTACTGCTCTGGGTTCAGCCCTAGAGAGGGTCTGTCTTGTGCTTTTGGGGAGGTGGTGGCCTAATGTGATTGCGATGCTCTGTCTCTAGTGGGAAGGCAGTCTACTTAGCCATCACCCCTTTTATGCACTCATAGTGCAGAAGCAGATGCAGATACACATGTGTACTGTGGATGTGCTCCTGTGTGACTTGCTCTAGGTGATCCTGCTGTGGCAGGGGGATTGGACTAGACGATCTTTCGAGGTCCCTTCCAATCCCTAACGATTCTATGATAAATATTAACGTACACGTGTCTCCTTATAGATATAGATTTGGGGGTTTTTAATTCTACATGGCATCTTTGATGCCTAGAGTCTGTTGTGCAGTGGTTGTCTGGGCTTGTCATGAGGATCTTTTGCAGCTTACAGCCATTTTTATGGCTCTCTTGACTGCTGGAGCCCTCTATGTGCTTATGTACTTCCTTGCAGACTTTATCCGTTCTTTACTCCGCGCTGCTGGCTGAACACACCCTGGAACCAGTTCTGGCATTCACTTAGAAGTTCCTCCACTTGCCTGAAAATACAGCACCTTGTAATTTAAATTGCCTTTGCCATGTCTGAGCCCGGTTGGCTCCCAGGGGCAGGAGAGGAGCTGGCTCCTGCGAGCAGGGCTGCAGGAACTAGAGGGTCCATTTCTCCGAATTCTGCAGGAGGCTTCTGAAAACACCCTGTGTGCATGCATTCATACCATCATGCTGCACCGCATACGCCGGGTCTGCTCCCAAACCCACAGCCAACTAGCATAACAAAATCAGATTTTACTGCTGTAGTGTCAGCCTGGGGTTGAAATATGGCTTTGAAACCCTCCCTTTCACCCCACTTTCTTAATGGAAAACAATCGGGCTGGAGTGTAACAGTGCTTACCCTGGCTGTATTTTACTTTAGCTTGTTGCTTTTAAAGCCTTATTTTAGGCTTTAAGAGTTCCCAATTAAACTTTTTTAAATCCAGAGTGAAAGCCTCAACATGCCTGCCTGCACAACAGTGAGATTCCTGGGTGGGAGAGGGGTATTTTTATGGTAAAAATACAGAGAATTACCGTAGTAGAATGTTTTCTCCCTTCATACTCCTTCTTTTTCCTAATGAATCTTCATTAGCCATTTTCTCATTTCCCTTTTTTAACATCTCCCATGACCTTTCCTTTATTTCTTTTTTTCCTTCTACTTCTCTCTCTTCTGTCTTTCACCCCCCTGCCCTTTCCCTGCTGCCTGACTTGGTTTTCCCTGTTAACTCGAGGCAGTTTGCAACAGGAGAGCTAACTACTCCATCCCTCCCGTCAGCACAGCACATTCTGTAAATCCTTTTCTAAGTAACGCCAGCAAACGAAGCCTAGCTCAGATGCTTGTTTATCCATTATGAAATGCACGTGGGACGCTATCACCAAGGAGTCTGACAACATTACACCATTAATTACATGCCAAGTCAATGAGGAAAGATTTGATTTGAAAAGAAAATAATACCACAGTCATCCATTCGTTAACAACGCGCCTCCAACGCTACGCAGCCCTGCCTCCCATTATAAGCTCTGCTAAAGTCTGGCTGAGGAGGAGAGTCTCACACGAGTGCTCGACACCTCACCAAGGCTATCACTGGCCACGGGAAATTTAGAGCCAGCCACGACAGCCCAGGCAATGAAGCGATTTACACCAGGTTTGTATCTCAGTTGCTAACTCGTAAATTCACACGTGCAGGTGCGCAGGACTACAAGGCCATTTGCACCAGGCCTACTGTTGTGTGGGGCTCTCGGTGCCCTTAGGAATGCACATGTTCATACAGACTTGAAGGCTCCATTCCCTCTTATGGTTTGTAAAACACACCTAGCGCAGCCTCTGTGGACGCGTTCGCTTGTGTACGAGAACCACGTGTACTTGTATGTGACCAGGCGCTTACTCCCACCGCCGCGGGCTCCGGGCTGCACACAGGTCCCAGGTGTTCAGGAGAAAACTTGAGTGGTACCGTAAGTCCCTCACGACTAAAGGTGATATCTGGTGTGTTGGTGCAAAAAACAAATGTCAAACACTCGCTGTAGCTGCCGCTCTCAGCGTAAACTGTGACTGTGCAGTTTGTTTGTCTGAAAGGACCGAACAGCGGATGACCGGTTCCTTGTTACACTTGGTGTCGCTGTGAAGCCAAAAGAGTGAGGTAACAGGGTTATGAGGGTGGCTTCACTACAAGCTGCTCCGTAACCTCCTCCTAGAAAGCAAGAGAGAGCTGTGGTAAGTGGAAGCTTTGCTGCAAAGGAGTTTTCTCTACGGCCTGAGCTCAGAGCGTGCACCTGCAAGTTTCTGACAGTTCTACCAAACAAAAGGACGTAGTAGTAACTCTTTCTCAGTAAAAATCCAGTAGCCCCTTGAGACTGAGGTAGCTGCACACTCCCAGGTCACACTGCCTCTGCAGCCACAGGTCTGAAACTCCAGCGGGGACGCTAGTCTCTCCACTGCAGGGCTCTGCCACACAAGCACTGCCGGAGCCAGCTGTGTGGTTTCACACAGACCTGCCCAGTCCAGGACCTGCTCTGGGCAGAAGTGGCTTCATGAGAGACAAAGCTGTAAAATCTTATAAGGAGGTGGCCTGGAGTTTATAGATCAACTATGAAGGCAAGTTTTGGGACCATTTCTGTATGTGACTCTGTCTCTTCCAGTGTGAGCTTTCCTGTCTGTTCTTCTCCATAATTCATCCTCAACAAGTCTGATGCTCCTGAGAAAACCTGAGCGGGTGGGTGGTGCAAAAGGAAAAGAGTTTTAAGAGTTTCTGTACCAGATCAAATGAGTCCTCTCTGTGTGTGGGAAGACTAAGTAGTGTGGATCACTGGATGAGCAGTATCTACATTCAGAAACTCAGTTGTTCATATCAAGCTCAAAACAGGTGCCCTGCAAGTTTAAGCAGGGGAAAAGCAACACCTGCATCCTCCGGCTCAAGCTAGAAGAGCCAAGGTTTGCTGCGCTGAATTTTTCAAAAGATGCTGTAGTCATTGAACCAAGATTAAGTGACATTTCTTATAGGAGGAGTGAGTTTGGCCCGTTGCTTTGGACTGCTTTTTCCCCTCCTTGCACTGTTGAGCAGCCTGGGCTGCAACCTTCTTTCCTACGTGTCGTTGAACATCAGTGATGCTGTGTGGTTCACGGTTTGCTTTGGGACCCTTTGGGAAGAAAGGAGCTGTGTCAATGCAGAAGAAGAGTACAGGGACGTTAGTTCAAACAATCCAGTGTTATTCTTGAAGAACCAAAATTGTGGTCTGGAAAACACTGGAGTCAACGGGAGTGTGGATGTGGTGTGTGTGACCTACAGAGCTACCTCATCTCACCACTAGTGGACTTGCACGTGTAAACTTAATTTTTCATTCAGATGTCACAATTTGTCTTCTGCTCCTCCCTCTTTTTTCTTCTTCTTACTTGTTTTGAAAGTACTGGTCAACACATGTTAAGCCAGAGTCTCCAAAACCAGCAGAAGTTCAAGACAGGCAGTGAGAGAAACAGCTGGATAACGCTGCCAATTTTAAAATGAAGATAAGTTATGCAGCACCTTTCCTTGGACCAACAAATATTTTGTAGTGCTCACCATTTGGGGCCAGCAGTTCTCTTTCTTTCCCCTCTGTTTTGAGCTAGAGCAGAAGGTGTGTAATTCATCAGGAATCCGTACATGTTTAAGCAGCTTCAAGAAATACGATGGTCGTGTGGGACCGACCTACTGTGTCTTGACTTCCATGTTTGTTTTTTTCCCCACTACGTAATGTTCCGTACCCTTTGCTCTCTGTCTCTCTCCCTCAGTCACACGTTCCTTCCTCTGTTGATTTCAAGCCGCCTTTGCTTTGTCAGTGTTACCTGATAACACAGAGCAGGACTTTGAGCTCAGCTCGAGCTGTGTGTAACACCAAGCAGGCGAGCAACCTGGATGCTTCGTGGTCCTACGTAAGTGGTTGGTCTTTCCTTTGCTGCTCCCAGCAGGGCCTTTAGGTGAAGTCAGTTCATCACCACACGTGTGTGTTATTCCGAGGCCAGAATTTTTAGATCCAAAGAATAAAATGTAACTGTAATTAACACTATTTAGCACACCCCTGGAGTCACCCAAGTACTTAAAAGCTCCTAGTGTGGACTCTGCACGCTGTAATTGTTCTGAAGCCTTTGAATGTGCTGCAAGCGCTGCGTAGCCGGAGGGCTGTTGTACGTGGTAACTCAGAAGAGACACACGTGCTAGGGGGGGCTGACAGTCTCTCTTTCTTCTCTGATACTGCGTGCACTGCGTACAAGGGCACTCCGTAAGGACTTAGCTGCCTGTCTCCCTGTCAATCATGTATGTACTGTTGTGACAATAGCCAGGTGTAATGGCAATGCACTCGAGGTAAGTGATGCTGTTGTCCAGCTTAAGCATGGTTTGACTGCAAGAATCTTGGGGTTTTCTTTCTTTAGATGGTCCTGTCTTTCTGATAGCAGAAGAACAAAAGAAAACGTTTTACATACAGGAGAAATCCTGGAAAGTTCTGCTCTTAAATGCTTTTAAAATGGTCATGGTGTTGCCTAGGTGTGTTGGCTTTGGACTTCTGAGACTCGTTTCCTACTTTGTTAAAATGGGACTGCCCTGCAAGGGGGCTGTCAGAATCAGTCTGTGAATATTTATGGAGACATTTCATGTTGAAAAAAAGCCATGCCACATATATTATTGTTAATAATTATGTGAGTCCTGAAAAATGCCACACTGCATCACAAAGCCGGTATTGAGCAGTGACTGCACTCTTGGCACCGCGTGCCGCAGTAAGCCGTGTACTGAAAGCTCGTGCTAACGGGAAGGTAGACAGGATTCCACTGGGACGTGATTTGTGGTGACTTCCTGTTGTAAACAAGAGGGAACAAGTGTCCCACCTTGCTGGTTTCTTTGGGCAGATGGTAAGAGCAGAATGGGACATTTCTGGCCAGGCAAAAGCTGGCTCTCTGGATGCTTGTGACTGGGAGCAGAATGAAGCACTAGAAAATGAAGTAAAAATGACAGTCCCTAATTATAAATGATGGAGTTTCCATTTTCATCATGCTAAAAACCTTCAAGTTCCAGAGCAGATAACCATTTTTTCAAATTATTTCTGAACTTGTATTACAAATATGTCTCTGATGCTTAATGTGAAGTAGACCTACACAGAATCTCAATGCAGGCTGAAAGCCTAGCAACAAGGGCCTGTCGCAGGAAGCACTTTGCTGTCCGAGACAGAACAAACCACCTTCAGCAGCAGCTTCTTTTTGGGTTTAAATTAATATGAAGTTGAACTGATGTACTGTTGAGCACAACTGTGGGTCATTTAGGAGAGTTATTTGCACTGGCCAGGGGTAAGTTGTTGATTAGCCTCAGTGTACACTGTGTATGAAGTAATTATTTGGACTAGTGTTGAATGTGATAATGCATCAGCATTGTCTTTCTCTGGATTCACTTGAGACATTGACAAGTCTGTAAGGACCTGAGGCTTGTGTGACAGCCTGCCTTGACCCGTCTAGTGAGGGGACCACACCTGCCACCTAAGGCATGTTAGGCTGAAGTTTATCACAGCTCTTGGGGAGAGCAGCTGTGGTGCGTCCTTCATACCCTGTATAAAGTGCTACTTCTGGTGAAGTGGGGGAGGGCTCGTGAATGAAGGGCAAGGTTTGCTCATTGGCATGTGCTCTGGGTGAGTCCTTAGCTAAGGCCACTCAGTAGATACAGTGTGCTGCATCAGTCTCTCCATTCCTTTCATTGCCATTTCCAGAGATGTTACCCAGTGCCATTTCCCCATTGCTTCAGAGACAAAATCTAGGAACATGAGAAGGAACATCTTCACAGTGAGGTGACAGAGCACTGGAACGGGCTGCCCAAGGAGATTGTGGAGTCTCCTTCACTGGAGATGTTTCAAACCCACCTGGCTATGTTCCTGTGCGCCTTGGTCTAGGTGATCCTGCTGTGGCAGGGGGATTGGACTGGATGATCTTTCGAGGTCCCTTCCAATCCCTAGTGCTCTGTGAATCTGTGAACATGTTGTGCAGGGGTCAAGAAACAGAACACATTCCATATTAAGCATGCTGTTCTTCAACTATAGTCACGCACCAGTCTCACCGAAATGTTGCTTTTACAGCTCAAATAGACCTTGCGATTGCGCGGTGATGTCAAATATCAAAGTCCTTCATTAGCAGTCGGGTGTGGAGCAGGTAGGTTACAGAAGATGAAGGAAAATGTTGGACAGGATTCGCCTCTTTAAAAAAACCACAGTTTATAACATTTAATCATCTTTGTTCCCTCTCCTGTCAATGAAGAGCCAGACATAGCCAGATAGACAGCTAGCCTGGATAAAGGTACCTGACTGAGATGGCAAGTTCATGGCAAGTGAGATGAAGCCTGCTCTTCCTTTTGACTTGGATCAAATTGCTTTGAGCAGCAAGATGTCAAGGATAACACAGGGAATGGTCTCAGTCTCTCTTAATTTGGTTATTCCCATCCAAAACAGTTGTGGGAGCACTCACTTCCTGCACTAAGAGCTGTTCAGACAGATGTGAGCTGCTCGGATGCTGTGGGGCTGCAGCCTGGGTTATGCCATCAGAGGTTTGCTACAGCAGAAAGGGACTTTCAGCAAGAAAAAAGGGGGCTCGTGCTTTGAAATGATGGATTTGCAGACTCCATTGTGCTAACATGCTTTTACAACAGTTATTAGGAAGAGCTTTGCCAATTATCAGCGATGGGTTTATTGCAACCCAGTTTCAAGTGTCTTTGACATAAATTACTTCTTTGAAAAATACCATAACGTCTGAATGGAATAAAAAAAGAAATACTTGTAGTTCAGGACAAGTCTTCAACAAAGTTAAAGACTGGATAGCTCTCTCATCCTGGATTCTAGTTTTTAGCTTCTGCTACTGCTTTTATATACCATGGGCAAGCTGCTTTCTTCTAGAGCTGGCTAAACACCAGTAAAAAATATTTGCAAATACTCCTTCAAATAAACGCTGGAATTGGAATCTGTGTCACCATTCACACCTAGTTTCCTCAGAAGTTTGTACAAGCAATTTTTTTGTTCATAGGAAATATTTTCCAACAGCAGAAGAAACTGACAGCTGCTTGAAAGAGGTGTATTTATATCCAGGTTTGCTCTGGCAACAGCATTCTCTATTACTTACCATTTCCATTTCTATACCTACTGACCTATTCAGTCTTAAACCTCGTCTTTGAAGTTGTCTCCATTTAAAGAGACCAGAGGGCTCAAAATTTATTTGTGGCCAAGTACAGCACAAAGAAGGAGATTTTTCGTATCATTCAGTACCTCTCTCTGGATCAAATGTTCTCTTCTTGCTTGGTTCCCTCTCCTCTGCATAGACTGAAGTACCCCATCATGAATTCCATTTGAGCATTGATCTAGGGGGGCTGAGGAGATAGTGATTCAAGATGTGCTCCTTTGGAACAAAATGCAAGCCTTGGTCGCTTGGGAACATTTATTTGTAAAGCAAAAGGATGGAGGCCTGCTGTATTAAACAGCTTGGCAAACACCTAAACTCTGAAATTACACCCGGTCTCCCTGCATTTCTTGGTGAGACTGTGGTCGTCAGTGGTTACTTCCAAGTCCGAGGCTGTAGCCGGGCTGAGCTGTTCAACGTGCGTTGTCTGTATGAGAAAACAGGTTGCTGGTCAGGGGTGTGGAGAGCAACCAAGGGTCGCAATGTGCTTTGAGATTTGTTCCACTGGAGGCCCTATTTGAAGGAAAAAAAATAAACTTGTAATTAATAATCTGATTGAAATCTGGCAATATGGTTGATTTGTGGGTGGGAATCTCACAACATAAAGAGGCACATTATGAGGTTTTTGCTGTGGTTAGGGTCTTGTAGCCACTAGCGCTCACACCACTGCTGGTTCCTTTGTTTGACTCGTTCTCCATAGGTGCTGCAGTTAGGCACTGGCTTCTCACTCCTCTCGAATGCGTTTCTGTGTCAGGATAGCAAAGCTCACTGAACAACGGTCACACATTTCTGCCTGGTAAATATGTCTGGCTTCCCTGCAACACGAGGACTTGATGAGTGAACAAATACGACTCTCAGCGGGAAGGCGCAGCCGATGCCTGTGATGCAGTTTCATCCTTGAAGGCTGTTAACTAGGTGTGCCTGTCACTCGTGTCCTCTTCAGCCTGACTCTGTGACTCGAGGGGCAGCCTGGGCAAGGGCCACGATAAAAGCCACGTGCATCACGTGTGTGGGGGGGAGAGTGCTGTGTTCAGGGTGTACAAGAAGGCATTCACTGAAAGGTAATGAAGCCCACTTGCACTTTTAGGTTCTGCAACTCCTTAGGTCTTTGGGATTTGATTAGCTAGCTGTATCCCCCTGCAAAGTGCAGATGACATCCAAGAGCAGTCGCTCTTGACAAGACAACCTTTTCGTGGGCATAGGCTGGTGTGGGAAGTGCTGGCTGGGGTTCAGTTCGGTGCTGCGGAGGCTCAGTGAGCTTCTGCCTGCAAGCTCGTGTCTTGTCACCTCTCCACGACATTCTCCTGTTTACCTGGGCTGCGTTTCTAGCTCCGCGCTGGTTTCTCCGGGCAGGCGCTTGCACGAAGCTGGCCTTGTCTACGTGTCAAAGCAAAGATTTTTGTTCAGAAATCTGGTGTCAGTGCTGCAATTCATCACTGCTTCTTTGTCCACCTGCCTATTCCATGAACTTGCTTCTTGCAAACTACCACAAGAAAATAGACATCTTTTTCTTTTCTGTTTTCAGATACTCTGGAGAATGGACCAAATAAGTATGAAAGGTGAGGAAGGGACTTCACAGTTTAAAAAAAGATAAAGTTGTTGTTACTGTTGCTGTTGTTGTTGTTACTACTATCATTATGGCTACTCATAGTGCTATTGTCATTGCTATTGTTTATATTGCTGCTGTTACAGTTTTCCTGACATCAGGTGGCTGTGTAAGCTGTATGTGTAAATACTTGTTATTGCTTGAATCTAGTGCAGCTAACAGAAAAGGAGCCAGCAAAGATGAAACATACTGGAAGGAGATCAACGCAGCTATGGCCCTAACAAACCTTGCCCAGGGGAAGGATAAACTGCAGGGAACTACCAGCTGCATCATTCAGAAATCGTCACATATATCAGAAGTAAAGACTGTCAAAGTGCCATTAGTTCAGCAGTTCTAAGAGACAGGTCCTCTTTCTTTCTCCTGTCAAATGGACATTTTCCTCGCAGCATTGGTTTTCAGCAAAATCAGATTCACGGATATGAGGTAAATGTGGAAGATAGACCCCCTTTTGCAGAAGGGTCAGTTAAAAAAAGTGGTTTTTTCTGACTCAGCTATTTTCATTGTATTAAATGAAATGTTCAGTTGCTTCTCTAAAAGGCATGTAAATTATAAACCCCCCTGTTTTTAACAAAACATTAACTTATTTTATGTTAATCGAAGTGCGCATAAGATGTTTGCATCGCTATTACAGTAAGTGCCTTGCTTTCAAGAGATAAGCTATAACGTGGGCACGGTACGACAGTAGTGTGCCTCAAAATGACAATGCCATAATGCTTAAACTTTGTGTATTATTCCAGGCGGGCCTAAGCATCCTAGGGCTAAACACGTTACTGCTGGCGGCCCCGGAGCGCTGTGCTTGTTTGACTTGTCCAGACTGACGAGTCTCCATGAAATCGTTACATCGCTTTCTCTCTCTTTTTTTAATCAGCAGTGTTATACAAGTTGTACAGGTTGTTCTGTCAAAGTGACGATGAGGTTGTTATGCATGTTTCCTACCTGTATATGCAGTATATTAAAATACCAAAACCATTCCTTTGGAAAGTGCAATACTCTAGAGCAAACACATTTAGGAAACCCGTTAATTGTTCAGATGACTTTGAACTTCTGCTCCCAGCTGTGTTGCTCATTCTAGCTGAGAAGGTTCTGGCCAGACTAGCTGTAAATTCAAGTCAGATTTCTGTGATTTTAAAGCTTTGCCCGTGACTTACTGAAGTGCTCATAGAAGTAACATGGATTTCTTCTTGTGCAAAACCAAATCTCTAGTGCCATTCACTCTTTGCAACGGAGCTGAAACAAACATCCCTGGTGGAACTTAGTACTTTCGTGTGGTTTATACATTTTCATTCTGTAGGTACTGCGTAGAGGAGGACAGCTGATTGACAGCTCACATTTCAGTGAGAAAAAGCTGTGGTATAAACTATCAAAGCTCAAACTAGAAACGCAAAGGGGAAGTGAAACATTGAACAATCTCAGCACTTGAAGTGGGAGTAGATACCAACCCGTGTATTAGATGTCACGGCTCTAAACTGGACTGCTATTGACTGTAATAGCTAGCATCAAACCAGGTTTATTTTTAAGTATTGACTGTAATAACTAGCAGAAAACCAGGTTTATTTGTAAGTTTCACTGGGAGGTGTACAAGTTATTCTAAAGTCATAACAATAGTCTAATGAGGTTTACAGTGCTTAAATAAACAGTGGCAAAGCCAAAACCAATTGATGCTGAATCAGTTACAGAAAACTGGAAAAGAGTAGGATTTGGATTTTTTCCTGTGGTTATCCTGTCAGGTTGGGGTTTTTTTTCCTACTTATCCCTTCCCTTGTTTCTCGTTTCGGTGAGCCATCAACGAACAAAACAAGACTTCAGTCCTGCTTCCACGGCAGAACTCCCACTTCAGTGGAAGCAGGACTGTGCTAATGGTGAAGCTTAACCTGCAAGAAGAGACCGTTCCAGTTGCACTAAAATAGTCAAGATACATTGCAGATATCAGCCTTGGTGTGACTTCTTAGGAAACGTCTTGATGTAACATAACATGTTGTTGGGTTTTCGTGTACAATGAAAATGATTTGATATGAGAATATTTTGTACATATATATTTTTACTTTGTTTTCTAAATTGCTGATTTGCATTGACTTAAAGTGCCAAGCAGACATGTATGTCATGACTGTATGAACAGTTGAAGTATGTCTTTTTACTGACTTGCATCATTGTATGTCTGAGATTCCATTACATTAATTTTTGATACTTTACTGGATTTTGACATAATAATGTGAGTTTATAACTAATGGCAGAAAGTTAATACTTCACTGTTGTTCATACTATTATAAGTTATTCTGGTATTAAATGTTTTGTGACAATAAATTGATGGTTTTGACAAACTTTTCTCTTAGAAATATTCACCGTGTGTTTGTCTCTGAACACCAACAAGATTTGTCACGTGAAAAAGGTACTTTTTGCGACTTCTCTGGAGTAGAACTGGAGAAGACAAGCCATTGTACAAACAACTTGTCCATGGTTCCGTCTTTAAATGATCAAAGCACAAAGAATAACCTGTAAAATACATCAAGTGGGTTTTAAGCGTAAGAAATACTTGGCATAATTTCTTCTTACCATTTCCTTTAATTTATTTTTATTCTACTGCTGCTTTAGAGTTTTCTGAAAACACAAATTCTAGCAAATTGTGTGTGTCTTTTTTTTAAATAACAAAAATCACGATCAGTGCTGAGCCAACAGCTAATGAAGACTCAATAATTATTTATAATATTGGAAAAACAGACATTATTACTATTGCTCCTCTTTGTTCCAACATATGTAACCATTTTAGTAAAATAAATAACTGCAAACAACTTCTTCTGGTTTGGATTAAATATTCATTTACCTGTTCTTAGATATTTGTATTTCTGGTTTCCTGTTACAGTCAGGGTTTCTCTGTGCTGGGACACAAAGACGTGACAGGCAAAGATGAAACAGAAATACTAGTCTTTTGATTAAAGCACCTTGTGGTGCACAGTCATGCGATGAAAAGGGCAGTTCATCAAGTTCAGGCTAATCACAGAACTGCAGGATGCTTACAAATCCTCCGCCCACAGGGGAGCAGAGGGAAGCCACTTCAGAAGGTCCACGAGCTGGGAAAGACTTTGACTGCTTAGAGGTTTTGATGAGTGCAGGGTGCATTTGTCTACAGTACCATGCTTGGAGATGCAGTCAGCCCATCTAACAGTCTCCCACTTGTCACGCCTCAGCAGAGGTCCTCCTGGTACAGAGGAGCAATGATAACTAAGGTTTTCCATGGGCAGTTGGCACCTTCAGGTTTTATATCCTGCTTATCTGTGACACTGTGATATCCTACATGCTTGTATGTGGTGTCTTCGATCCTGCTCTAGCAGCTGTGGCCATCCAACATGTCCGTGGAAGCGTGGGTGTTCAGTTAATGTGCGAGTTCCTGAGGGAATATGTACAACCCAACTTTTGCTGTTGGGAATCCATAGACACACCCAAATCCTAACGGTGCTAAGCCTCTTGGCATCTAGATCCTGCTCTGGCAGGGGGATTGGACTAGATGACCTTTCAAGGTCCCTTCCAATCCCTAATGATTCTATGATTCTATGATCTACTTTGCACCCAAGACAGACATGAAGGAAGCAACTCATTTTGCTCCTGTCTACTCTGCTACAACATTTGCAAAAGCTGAGCACTCTCAAGCTCTTATGAGCCATCGAGAGTAAGGGGAACTCCAGCTTTGCCAGGTAGCTCAGTAGTTGAAATAAACATTGGGATCAGGTCTACAGTCTCCTCTTCCTGCATCAAACTGTGGTTACCAGCACTGAGCTGTGGTTCTCATGTTGAGTCCTTGTGCTCTCAGTTGGTGGCCCAATGAGTATTTTTTGAACATTACACGAAGCAGTTCCACTAGGGAGACTAAGAGCAAGTCCCAGGACAGCACACGGGCCTTTTTGAGGACATCTGGTAAGCTGATGGCTTAAGTTTTACCTAGGAGTTTGGCAAAGGATGGCAGCTAGGCTTGGATACGATACTCCCGTGGAACATGCGTGAAGTCATCTCTGTTCTGTGGGTCAGAAGATGGGAAAGGGAGGTTGATAACACTTGTGTTCTGTGCAACGAAGATGGATTTAGCTTCGGCTAGAGCAAAGGTTATGTGGGCTTGAATCTGTTTCTTCATCTTGACACTCCACTCAGCTAGTTTTTCATTTGCTGAACGCTGCTTTTACCCACTTAATCCATCAGTGGAGGTTAACAACAAATGTGAGGTTCTATTACAGGAAGCAACCTTGATTGTAAAGATTGGTGGGATCTCCCATAATCATGATCTTCTGGAACTCACTGTACTCTTAATGCCTAGAAAGTCCTCCTGTGTACCGCATGCAGTATGCCCAACAGTGGGAGAGTGAAGGGATTGGTCTGTGTTAGAACGGGACCTGCACTGGGGAAAGGAGGTTGTGGCTGCCTGGCGATGCTCTGGAGTACCAGGTCATTGTTTTCTCTCTCTCTCTCACTCTCACACCAGTGAATACTGGTGTGAGGAATCACTAAATGCCCTTTGTGGCTGTCAGGTTTCATGCCCAGGCCAGTGGGGCATCCACACCCTGCCTACCAAGGCACGGACAAGCAGCAAGGCTGAAGCTGCCACACTTGAACCCTTCTTCAGGAATCTCTCCAGAGGTTCTCACACTCAGTGATGCCTCTGCCTCTTCTGGTCTGGAGGAAGCCCTGGGCCTTATTCTACTGCATGGCTTCCAAGGGATGGAGGAGACAGGTGTATCTGCTGATAAGTCCCCTAGGTAGGGTGGAAGAAAAGAGTAAATTTTGAGTAGTCATCCAAACTCCCCAAACTGCAAGAATGCTCATAGAATTTGAGCTCCACCAAGTCTGTACAAGTCTTGCTCATAACTTCCACATTCAAAAGATGACCAAGGACAAAGCAGCCCTGGCAGAGCCAGGATCCCAGTACTGCAAGGACGGAAGAGCAGTTAAAACATCAAAACATGTCACTGCTCCTTGGTCTGGGTACCACCTCAGCTGCCCACCTCCCACACGGCAAAGGTAAGAGTGCAGCTGTCACCTGTCATGTCTCACTTACTCATGCATACTGATGTTTTTTGCTGTGAGATCTCGTGCTATGAAGTTCTGCTTCCGCTCAGTCCTACACTTGTGACTACTGTTTCTCAAACCCTGGCATGTTACTTGTAGGAAAATGGAGCCTGGGCTCTGCACAGAGTGAGGACACCAGACCCTCCTGTACTCTGCAAGCAGCTCTTCAAGTGCAGTGGGCAAAAATGCAGTGGTCACAGTGGCAGCCTCAGGCGTGACCAATCTCTTTTATTCCTGCATTATTCCCAACAATCTCTGAGACCTTTGGAAAGCCAGAAGGAACCTCAAAGGGATCCAGGCTCCTAACCTAACAAATCCAAGTATTTTTGAAGGTCCAAGAGCCAAGGCACGCTTCCATTTCCAAGAGCAGACAGTTGCATACCTGCTCCAAGCCAGCTGGACGGAAAACACAGCCTAGTTCAGAAACTGGGTAACCGCGTGTGGCATCGAGCCTGAGCTGCTACATCAAGGTCCCCAGCAGAGCACAGACTGGCCTCGGCTTGGTGCAAACGTGTCTCTGCAGGTTTTGCTTGTCCACAGCAGCGTCCCCAGATTGCTCTGTGCTTTGGTGCAACGTTTCAGAGAGGACACTGACGTGGTTCTCTGTGGCTGAACCACTGCGTGTAGGACTCTGAGAGCCGGGAGCGTCTCTGGTGAAGTGCCTACCTAGCCTAGCTGGCTGCAGCAGGAAGGCGAGGTGGAGCGTGACACAACGGGCTGAACTGCTCCGACACACTGCGAGGGAGGCCGCAGGAATCCAGCCTGGATGTGAGTTCACGCTGTGCGAGCCAGTCTGCCAGTGCCTGGGTGTGCTTGAGCCCCATTAGCAGCAAAGCTGAGACCCCAGCGAATGTCATTCACAGCGCAGGGCTGCTGAGCCAGTGTTTGGTTTTCAAGCCCCTCTTGAAGCTCCTCTTGTTTTACAAGAAGGGAAGAGGTTGGCTAAAATACAAGTACCTTATAAAAAAAGAAGAAGAAAAAATATAACAGAAGTTGAAAAGAAACATGAACGCCTAATGCAACACAAAAAAAGGATCCTAAACCTCCTTAATGTGGCTGTTATGTCAGCTTGGGCTATTGGCAGTGGAAGTGGTTGCTGGCAGCGGAAGTTAGACCTGGCTCGAGGCTGCTATAACTCGCACACCTGACTTTTTACAAGCAGCTGAGATCTGGTTTCTTTATGGATGGGCTTTTTTAAATTCGTGGTGTTGGTCCCTTCTTCAGGTTTGCTTAACTTTCCTTTCAGCCTGTTTTGGATTTGATTCTCCTTCTATCTTTCTTCCTGCCCGTAAAGTCTCCTGTTGCAAGCAGACAGCAAGGGGATCCTCCCCGCCAAATCCCACTCTCCTGGCTTTGCAGTTTCTAGGGCTGTATAGATGAAGGATGTGCGATTCAACACCTTGGTGTTCAGTGGAAAAGTGTGGTATCACCCTTCTTCTAGTTTAGGGCCAGTGCACAGATGAAGTCTCAGGAGCGTGCAACAGGGGCTCTTCAACCAACAAACACCACCATCTATCACTTCACTCCTTACTACTACTGCTTTTGGCTATCTTAACTCCCAAAAGGACTGTCAATTTAACCATAACTACCTAAGAACTGCCAAGTCTCATTTTATGAGCTGCTGTTGAGAGTTTAGCTATTTAAGGCCGATTTTAAACAATTTTTATTGGTGCTTCGTGGCATGTGCCTGATTTACAGTGCTGTAAATAACCACAAATTAGGGACATTTCTTTCTTTAGAGTAAAGACACATTATCGTGAGCACAAGAAAGATAGATTGTTGGTGAAGAACTGGAGTGCAGGACTTTTGGGGGGCAGGCTTCCTGTGAGGCCAGGCAAGCCTTGCTCCAGGTTTAGTGCGTGCAGAGGGGCTGTCTCTCGCTCCTGGGGGTGTTCTAGGGAACGTAGGGTGGGGGTGCCATCTGTGAGATGCCCCTCACTACTCACGCTGCTGCTGTGAGGCTCTGAAGGCACAAGAGAGCAGTGCTGTGACACACTCACTTTGATTCACTCAAGAAACTGTGGGTGTCTGAAGTTAAGCATCTCAGGCACGTGTCCTAGAGCAGGTCTCACGTTCTGCTGCACTTCCCTCTCTTCACTGACTACAGCAGGAGAATGAGCTACTAACAGTCCAGATGCACAAAGCTGACACAGATAAAGTCAGTGAAGACAAACCACCCTCTTGAGAAACAAGACATTAGATCCCACTCCACAGAGAGACCTGCTGGGCTCAGGCCACAACTACCTACGTTCCTTTGCAACATCAAGGAGTACACTGAAGCATCTGGGAAACCTGATCCTAGCAAGGGGGAAGTGTGCCCTTCAAGCTTAAAGAGGACTTTAGGTTGGACTGGATGATCTTTAAGGTCTTTTCCAACCTTATCATTAATGTGATACTGTGACTTGAAGTCTGGAAATTTGTTCATGTAGAAATTCTGCGATAGGATAAAGCTGTTTTACGGAGGAACATCCTTTGATGGTGACCTGGGGATGTTCAGCAAAGTCTGGACTTGAGAATATTCACTCTAAGAGGTTTTAAGCTCTTTTTTTTTTTTGCCTCCTTTAAAGAAACTGATGGCCAAACTCAGAAGGACTCCAGAGGTCACGCATCAAAAGACAAACTTGCCCTGTACAGGAGAGGACAGCAGACCCACAGGCAGCAGGCTGGAACCTTCTGTGTCTTCACTGCACAGAGGGGCTCCTCTTCACAGCAGATTTCCCGTTCATGTTTGCTGTCTTGAAGCCTCCTACTCACAGGGAAGAGTGAGGCTGTTTGCATGAAATACACGATGAGCTGCTTGGGACGGCAGCTAAAATGTGAAGTTAAAACTTTGGGAATCTTGTGAACCAGCTGCGAAATGCGTAGCCACATTTCAAATGTTCCAGGTGCTCAGTGGCAGCCACTGTAGCCTTGAGAAGCGCTCAGAAGCATTTCTTTGGACAACTTTGTGGGGAGATGACCAAGACCTCAGGTTTCTTTTTGTTTCTTTTTTTTGGAGGGGGGGTGTCAAGTTTTCAAGATGCACTTTTTGGGTCTTGAAATGTGCCAGGATGATAATTTGAAAGGTTGAAATCAAATTCAAAATAAGTATCACTGAAACATCAAAATATTGAGGTGCTGAATCATGTTTTCTGCTTTTTAAAAAATATTCATAGTCATTTGGACATCTTTGCACTTTCTACCACATTTTAAAATGAGACATTTTTAACATCTCACAAATTTCCATAGAATGAAAAAATTCATCCACCCTCCCAAACCAGAGCTATAGGAAAGGATCTTCAATGCTCAGTGCTTTGAATATGAGATCTCTTTTGCACAGGGATCTGTAGGTACAGAAGTCTACCTCAGTACTTAATTTGGATAGGACTAGGTTTTATAGAATCATAAAATCATTAGGGATTGGAAGGGACCTCAAAAGATCATCTAGTCCAACCCCCCTGACACAGCAGCATCACCTAGGCCGAATCACACAGGAACACATCCAGGTGGGTCCTAGACATCTTCAGAGAAGGAGACTCCACAACCACCCCGGGCAGCCTGTTCCAGTGCTCCGTCACCCTCACTGGGAAGAAGTTCCTTCTCATATTGATGTGGAACCTTCTATGTTCCAGCTGACAACCATTTCCCCTTGTTCTATCACTAGATGACACTGAGAAGAGCCTGGATCCATCCCCCTGACACCCACCCTTCACATATTTATAGACACTAATGAGGTCACCCCTCAGTCTCCTCTTCTCCAAGCTAAAGAGACCCAGCTCCCTCAGCCTCTCCTCATCAGGCAGCTGCTCCACCTCCTCCATCACCCTCCTTTCAGCAAGCACAATGCTGCTTTTGCTCTAGGTCACCTTTTTATCAGTGTCCTGTTTCCTTCCAAGAAACATCTTTCAAGGGAAACTGAGACTCTTGCTGCTGCTGGGATGATAAAAGGAATTTACATTTGGCCAGAAAATGAAGACAGGGAACACGGTGTTTGCTTGTACCCCTCATTCTTGGAGAGCAGACACCTGCTGCAGTAATGGAAGAACCCGTGGGATGTTAGTTCATGCCTCTTGATTGCAAATAAAGAGAAAGCAGGAGGAAGTAGACTGCTGGTGGCACCACTGTCACTGAGAAAGAGACTGCAACAGAATTTAGAAAGGCAT
Source organism: Rhinopomastus cyanomelas (assembly GCA_013400115.1). Taxonomy (NCBI): domain Eukaryota; kingdom Metazoa; phylum Chordata; class Aves; order Bucerotiformes; family Rhinopomastidae; genus Rhinopomastus; species Rhinopomastus cyanomelas. Next base: position 384,570 of record VXBP01004577.1, read on the forward strand.
TTCTCAGCAAGCTGGTGAGAGCAACCAGCAGACTCCAAGTGGTCCAAGATTTGCTGCAACTCTTACTGGCAGTGAAAACAGGTGCAAAAAACCAACAAAAAACCAAACAGCCAAGGCTGTCTCTCTCCTTCCTCTCTCTCTCTTCAGTGCTTCAAGGTGCAGAACAAAAACATCTTAGTAATTTCCAGTCCTTTATGCCCCTGACTGCGTTCCTGAAGGTGATGCCTGCTGAGAAGGGTACCTGTAGGTGGGCAGGAGAAAGACCTTCTTGAGAGCAGAGTGCCCAGGCTGGCACAGTCCCATCAGGCCATGCCTAGTGCCCATCTGGAGGGGACTCCAGCTGGAAAGTCTGATGCTTGTGTCACCTGAAGTACTGCACAGTTACACGTGGTACCCAGCCACCCTCTGTCACCTTTTAAACGAAACTTTCCTGTACAGACCCAGTTCCTAGACAACCCCATTCAGGTTCCCACTGTCTCCAACAATTGCAGTGACAGTGTCTGCTATGAAAGCGACTACATGTGCTTCTCTGTGTAACACAGTCAACATCAAACATCCTATGCGAATGAGATTCCCTTCCAGGAACAAAACCACGAGAAGGCTGCAGTCTTTTGGCAGTTTCCTGACCGGCAGCCATCCCCAGAGGTGAGGATGCTGACCCTCAATTACACCATGACACGTTCCCTGTATCTGCTTCACAAGGACACGCACCAGCAGGAGCGTGGGATTTGGTGGAACCTGGATTTACAACTAGAAATTAAATGCAGGCACGTGGAAATGTTATTATGTAAACTAGCACCTCGCTACCCCTTGCTGCGTTCCCTCAGCAGCCACCAAATGGTAGCATGGAAACCAAACGCCAGGCGTGATTTCTTAGACCTGCTCTATCAGAATGAAAAGAAGGTCAGTCCCACGTACAACCAGCACTCATTACTTTTTCGTCAGTAAAGTCTCCAATGTCTTGGCCCCTGGGCTGAATTCTCCTCTCACCAAAACCAATGGAGCTTTGATATTTGTTTCCACTTCAGCATGAAAGTTCCCAGAGACTCTGTTTTTCACCTCTTAGTAAAAATCCCAGTAACATACTTAGAATCATGGAATCATAGAATCATTAGGGATTGGAAGGGGAAAGATCATCTAGTCCAATCCCCCCGCCACAGCAGCATCACCCAGACCAAGTCTTACAGTAAGTCTGGGTTAGAAGGGACCACTTTTAGGTCTTGTTTTCAGCAGCTGATTTTGGTGCCTCCCACTGCTGAGGGAGGAGGAGCTCTTCAGAGAAGCTTTAGCTCAGAACACACCAAGCAGCAATCCCTTGGGAACGTGTTTCAGCATCGCTCTAGCCTGAGGCACTGCTGCACTGAACTCAGACAGGAGGGCTGATCAGAGCAAAGGGCTGTAAGGCGAAGCCACGTTCCCTTCGTCTGTGTTTCACCCATTTCTCAAGTGCCTTTAGATCAACTAGAACAAAACATTGAGACTCTCCTAGACCCAGATCCCACCCACATCTTCATTGCAATAGCAGGGCAGGAAGGAACAAAACCGCTCTTGGTTCCACAGACAGCCTCACATCTGGCTGTTTGGACTCCACAAGGGCAAGAAAAACATCTGCCAGCCATGCACAAAAGAGACAAACTGGGCAAGTGCAGATGACTGGCTGGCATCTCAAGAAACTGCAGGAACAGCCAGCCGAGCTGTGTGTAAGCACCTGCAGGACAGCGAGGCACTAGTCAGCCTGGACTTCTTATAAACAAGTCACATTTGATTTCCTCTGTGACAGCAGGGCAAACTGTGCCTGGAGAAGACTTGCCACTGATCAGAGGGGCACCAGGACTCCGGTTGCTCTTAGCAACGTCTTACATTACACTCTCAGAAATAAGTGAAGGGACATCCCAGAGCTGAAATTGCCATTGGAGGGTATAAAATAAGTTAAAAACTCGTGCTCAGAGAAGTTACCAGAGGCTCATTGTCAAAACGGAAGTACACACGAAGGACTTGTGCAGAGCTCTGTCCTTGGCTCTTTGTGTTCAGCATTTTCATCAATACTTTGGCCAAGGGAATAAAGGAGAGATTCCACAGCAATGTTAGTTTTATATGACCAGGTCCTAGAGGACATAGAGCCCAGAAAATGCCTCTGGCTGCTGTTGCCACCGCGTGTTCCCGCTGCCTCTGCCTTTCTTCATGGTGGTCTTGAGCAGAAGAAAAAGGAGCTGGTGCAATGCAGAATCTTCTTACACTTTTTTGTTGCCAACTTGGTACTCCTTGCAAGCGCATCAGAGACCAGGGCTGGAATTCAAATCACCCTGATACATTGGAGGAAGGGTCTGAATGATCACTGAATTCATCAACTGTATCGCAAGGACCTGTGCGCAGCAGTGATGAACAGCACAGAGTGTGGGGAGGTAGCTAGGAGTTTTGCAGGAGAAGATGACAGCTGATGACAAGGTAAATAAGATCCCAAACCATCCTACTGTTGTGTAAAAAGAAATGACATACTGGGTGATATGTTTAGGTGTCGGACTATGTGACAAGTAAGTGAAGGAGACAGGAAGCAACCAGAGGCACCTGCAGTGATCAGGAGCGAACAAGATCTGGAAGGAAAACCAGATTGATCCGAGGTTACTAAGTTAGAGAAGATGCAGCCAGCAGAGAGGTGAACGTAGTAACCTGTTCTTTGTACCGTAGTACAGCTGAGTAGTAAGAGGTTTTAACTGCAGCAAAGGAGACAACAGGTGAGCTACTGGATCGAATACACCAGCAGAAGGAGGGTGAGACAGGGGAACACTGGAATAGGCTGCCTGTGTGGGTGGTAGCCTTCCTGTCATTGAAGATTTTTTGAAGAATGAGTTAGACACATTAATCAGAAGTCAAATAGGTGCAATTGATCCTGCTCTGGGGCGGGATGGCCTCTCAAGGTCACCTCTCCACCCTTATTTTCCATTTCAGCACTCTGCCTTATAAACATGCCAGGGAGGTCTGTTGCTCAATAGATGGTTAAAAGAGTGACTAGCAGCTGGTCCATCCCTCCTTTTTTTGGGAGGTGTGTTTACATTCCAGGCGTAAGAGTGGAGGGGAAGGACGGCAAGTTCTGATCCCACAAGCCAACAGAGGAGACCGGGTAGCCACCCATCAGAAGTTGTTTAACTTTCCCAGCCTTTCAGAACCTGACAGAAGGGACAAAGGTGGCTCCCAGATGGAAGAGAACAGACTTGAAAAACATGGAAGCTGACAGGGAGGGATGTGCATTTAACACGATAGTTAAAATTGCCAGAAGAAGAAAGCAAGGAAGTGTCCAGTTAGGTGCAACAGAACTGCTGAAGGGTGTGCGAGTGCTTTTTGCCTCTGCAGAAAACACTTCAGCAGAAACCCTCCAGAACGTGTGTTTATTTTGAGCAGAAGATGGAGTTCCTGTACTGAGCTTTGTGAAGGCTGCACTGCAGGATTAGCCTCTAGTCCCTCTTCACAGTGTCATGGGAAACTGAACGTTTTCAGCGTGTCCTGGAGCCTAACCCAGGCAGACAGACCACAAAGGAAAACACAGGAACAAATCCCATAAGCTGCCTCAAGTAACACTTGCTCCAGAGCCTCTGCTGAGCGCTGGGAAATCCTAGTTTTGCAATAGATGCCAGCAGAGGAAGAAGCTATTTCACAGTTTGCTTCAAGCTTCAAAGGGGGTCGCTGGACACGTTAACCAGCATCGCTTTTGACAGGCTGGTTTGCAGACAAGGCTGCTAGCTAACAGGAAAACAAACGCCTGCAGTCCGCGCGGGGCTTCGCGCTCAGCGACACAAAGCTGAGGAGCTGCTGCCAGAGAATCCCCAGAGCTGCTCCACAAGAACGCGCAGGCCAGCGGGGTGTGCGAAACGTTCTTCATGTGACAAGGTGGGTCACTCAGAAAGAAGGCTCTGCTGGTCATGAACAGCCTTGCTATTCTGACTCAAAGGAAGACTTGAATACTTTTCTGGTTATGCTCACTTCAGAAGGAAACTAGTGGGTAGGGAAACAGGGAGGCAGGAGTAGGAGGCAAACCAAGTCCAATTACACACAAAGATGGAGAGTGAGCTAGAAATAGAAAGAGGGAACATAAATCAGGATTTAAGAGTCTTGCATACATTCATTACAATCAGATTATTTTTTCCCTCTGCAAACACTTGCAGTTCTTCAGCCAAAGAGACACACAATCAATTTTTGTACAAAAGAGAGAATAATTTTATTACTACTGTATCAGATCCAGTGACTGCAGCGAGTTCAGTCTCCCTTCTTTGCCAGCTACATGATTCACAAAGTGTTTGCTGCAAAGACCAATAATCTGGCTGTGTGTGCCAGATGAGCTATACTGATGTGAAGACTCATAGAAGCGGCAAGAAGTGTTCGGGAAGATGACGAAACCCGCAGTGGATCCAAGCCCAGCATGATAGGAATAAACTTTGGCTCTCAGGGCAGGAGTGGGACCTGGTTATTGAACTCCTAGTCATCGAAAGGTGGTGACCTGTCAAATGTCCTTAATCTGAAATGTCTGCCTGCCACGGGACGTTACCTGTTAGTGACAAAACATACAATCCTCCTTCTACCTCCACCTGGGATTAAAGATTCCCTGCTTATGACTCGTCAATATTTCAAAGAGACCACAAGCCTAGTCCTTTATTTAGGCCACTAGCCATTTTCTGTGACTTGTGAACACATACTTATGGGAAGGTCAGGAACACCTCGGGAGACCCTCGCAGGGCCGGCACTAATGCTGATACTATTGTGTGTCTCTCGGCACCACCATTTATTTGGCTTTCGAGAGGTCTGCCAGGAGACTACGGTGTTAACTCGGTAGCCAAAATGAGTGTGAAATGCACAACTCTAAATCTATAAATAGTCTTTAAGAAATTACAGCCTGGGCAAGATTTTCCTCTATCCCGTAGAACTAGTGGACTGCCTGTTTCTTGAATCACCCGTGAAAGCAAAGCAGCAGCGGATGCTCCACTTGCTGATAGTCATTATTGTTGTTACTTGTTTGTGTGTTTGCCTGCCTGCTTGTGTGTTTGTTTTCCTCGAGCTACTTGATTAGAGGGCAGACCTCACCCTCAGTTAATTACAGTTAATTACCTTTGCCTCTCAGACCAAGGGAAACAGCCCTAATCCAGCACAGTACGTTTATCCACAACTTTGCTCCCTCTCTCCTCACACTTCCTAATACATCTTTGCCTCCTTGTAGGCAAAAGTTTCCCAGGGATAGACTGACTTTTACAGAGCCTGGCTCCATAAGGCACAAGACTAAACGACGACTTCTTTCAGACCATGTCTGCTACAGAAGAAGAATAAGCTGCTGCATCAGAATAACCTCAGAGGGTTCGAGCACACTTTGATCTTGATTTACCAAGGTGCTGGCTGTGCCACACATTTCCACTGAATGGAATCTGTATTTTAGGATGGAGGAGGTGGGGACTGGACTTCAAAGGCAAAAAGCTATGAGCATGTGGATAAGAAGATTTGCATTTTGAGTGCTGATGAGCATTTGTGTTGCCAAAAAGAGGGTGCTTTAAAGACAACAAACACCGGAGCTGCACAGCAAGCCTGAAGACATAAAACCCAACAGTGAATGGAGCCTTGAAACGTGAATCCAAGCCCACAACCAGTGCTCACAATCCAGCTGAGAGAGGCTTTTCATTTACTTTTCCATGCCACCGAGTGCAACATTTCATTTGCTCTTGGTACATAAATACATGCACGCACGACACTAAGCAATATCCTGCTGATCCAAAATGCTCCCCAGAGCTCGCACCCGCCCCACCGGCAATCCCCCTCCCAAGCAGCCCCTCTACAACAGCGCAGCCCAAGGGTACGTAACTGAGAGATCTCTGTTTCAGACAAGGGAGAAAGCATCATGAATCACCAAACAGCACTTCTCAGGTGGGAAAAGCACATTCTTTGTTCCCCTACGTGGAATTAGAAAAATATGTGTAGAAGTCAATCCCTGAAAGCCCTGGGAGAGCAATTGCTCTCTTTCACTTTCTGGTTTCATTGCGCTTGTGAATTTTGGGGTGGCTTAATTAAAGGTCTTAAAATTCTTTAACACTAACATTCAAATGCTTCATATTTTTCTAGCAGAGTTTCTGCCCTTCTCCTCCGCTCTCTCTCGTGTCACTGCTGCTCTGCAATAAAACAATTGAATCACACACTGGTACATAAATACTGGCAGATTTTTCGGTTCGCTGGGTTTTTTCACTCAGCCTATTGGGCAAGGAGCCTAGAAAGGTTAAGTTATTTGCCAGAGCCTGAATTTCTGGCAAACAGTGCAGATCCAGCAGAAATCTCAAATCATATTTTAGGAACGCCGCGTCTCTGCCACACCTTTCCAACTCTTCTCTCCGTGCACTAATGACTGCGATGAGGAAGCGCGTTCCAGTGCGGCGGGAAACGTACCAAAACCACCTTTCCACTGGTACAATCTCTGTTGTCCAAGAAACACAATTAATTAGTGTTATTGGGCTGTTTAGCTCCCCAATAAAAGCTTTTTGAGTGATTCTATGAAGAGCCATTAGTCCTGGAGATCTCATACTGAAGTAATTAATGGAAGTTGATTATGTTCTGACAAGTTAAACACAGGTTCGTTTGATACTGCGCACACGTGGAAAACACATGCGCTATTGAGCTCAGCACCTAGGAGTTTAGATTAATGGTGCTGATTAATTACGTGGAGATTATATATTTTGCAGACACGTAATGGACCTGATTTTGAAAAGCAGGCTCTCATTTTGCTCCTGCAATTTTGAGGGTGTGAATAATTGCAGGTGATTTTCTAGCAGCTAGACATCTCGCTGCCTCGTGGAATTCCTCTGGGCAGAGGTCACGCCTGGTTTGCGCAAGGCACCGTAAGGCGCCGAGAGAGTTTGTGCTGACTGTGAGGCGGAGGCGTGCACTAGGGCTGCGTGCTGGGGCCACGGTGACCAGCAAGGGCCACCAGTTTCATGCAGAGCTGTGGTAGCTGAGTTGGGACTTTTAAGAAATATATCGTCTTTCTTATATTTCCTATCTCTCTGTTTAGGGGCGTGTGGTGAACTTGAGGCTCAATCTTAAACGGGGAAGGAGGAAGCTGTCACTAAGCTCTTCCCTGCCACCAGGAAGTGGATGGTGACAGACCTGACACAGCCCTGATACCAGCAGCTGAAGCAGTCTCCTTGGAACGTTATTCAGCTGAACATCTGAGCCTACCACCTGGTGTCTGTCTCTTGAGGCTCTGTCTAAAGGCAACTAAATGTCACTGAGATGAGAACAGAGGTAGCAATCAACGGCAGAGTTTAAGAGCTGCAGGAGACAGCTGGTGGACAGAAGGTCAGGTTAAAACGAGTGGCTTGATGCAGGCAAGGAACTGTCCCAGATTTTGGTTTTAGCTGCTGTGCTCTGTCGTGCATCTGACACCTTCCCTTGATATTTACCTGAAGGAAAACATGAGGATGATGCCACAGCTGGAACTGCAGTACATTTACTGAGTGCTCAGAGCACCATCTGGGCATGTTCCCTCAGGATTTTCCTAGGAATATGTCTGGAAGGAGCTGGGACTGCAGATATCTCAAGCCCAAGCTACAAAGTCAGGATGGCTGCAAGCTGCAGATAGCAGCCTGGCTTTCACAGCACTGCTGGGACTGGCTTTTGGGTCTGTGAGCCAACCCAGAAATGGCTGCATATCCCCTCCTGAAAGCAAATCCTGCTAAGCTCTGCGGGCATGATTCAGTTCACCACACCAAATCTGGAAGGTAAAATGCAGGTTTCCGTGTGAGCCAGGCACTTAAATTCCCATTGACATGATGGAGAGCCCATTGAAATGGCCAAAGGAGCCTGTAGAAGGGTTCTGCTCCCATTAAAGCATAACTGCCTTGTTGAGCTGCCTACAGCCCCCCTCTGCCTCAGACACCTGTGGACACCTACAGTCAGAGGAAGAGGATAGTCAGGGAAAGGATCTTGCTTCAGCCGCTGTTCCTTAATTAGCTGCTGCAGGTGGAGAGCCGTGCAAGTTCCTCACATTTCTTTTATAACTATCACATCTTTATGTGGCTGAACTGGTTTTTTCCACTGTAACTTGGCCATTTTTGGAAGAGGAATATTTTGGGTCACATTATTAATTTTCACCCCATGGAAAGCCTATAAAAAAATCTATAAGCAAATCGATGTGAGTTAAAAAGTTAACCAAAATCTTTTCAAATGGACGACCTTCAAAGAATTCGAGCTCATTCCATTTGAATTACAAAGTCAGAGCTTTGGTCCAGCTTTGGTTGCCCACCTCTCTTCCCCACCCATGCTGCTGCGATCCCACTTGAACAAGTCCCCAGTGAGTGCTTTTTCCTTAATGATTTAATTTAGCATTGGCAGAAGTACCTTGATAGACTGTTCTTGAGGTGGAAGGAATCTACAGTAGGCACAAGAAGCCACTGAGCTGCCTTTGTGATGTGCTAATCCTTTTCAGACAGGCAAAGGAGGGTTCTCCTTCTCCCAGGCTTACACATTGTTGTGACTTCCTGTTAACAGTCCCAAGACAGTTTGGAGCTTGGGCAGTGTGACAGTCAATCTGATTGCACTAGACTAAAGCCACCATGAAGATATCCGATGGTCTAGTCTGTAGATGTCTTGTGCCCCTTCAGTTAGTGCTAAAGGAAATTAGTGGCACTGAGAGAAGATGGTAACAACAACCTACAAAAGGTCAGCCTTCCCTTTTCTTTAAAATGAGATGTCGATCCCACAGCCAGGCAAGCACTGAGATTGTCCACAAAGGAGTCAAGGAGGGCTACTACAGCCACCGAGTTTTTGGGAGAACTACGACGAGAAACTAAAGTCTTCAAGAAGCTTTATGGAACCAGAAAAAACAAATCAGCTTCGACACAGAAACTTGCATAACTAATATCAAGAAATGGCCTCTGTTTACAGACATCTTGTGTCTCTCTGCTTATTGTTTTTGTGTGTTTATGGAAAGAAGGCAGAGCAGATCAGAGGAGACAAGAACACAACCTAAACAAACTGTGGGAACAGTCAGGGTATGAATAGAGAGTTTGGCTAAACTGATGACAGGCTTGGATTAACACCAGGTGAGATATCTCAGAAGATTGTAAGCAAATAGAGGATAACTTGTGAGCAGGGTGACAGAGAAGGTCCTGCACCTGGCAAAGAGAGAAGTGCTCTGCGGTGAGAACAGAACAGGCAGACCCTGGGACACCGCCGCTATATCTGCAGAAGTGTGCTTGTGTGGTGGGAACATAACGAGCTGCTGTGCCTCAAGAACTTACTGCTGTTCTGTCTAAGTTCCCTGGGGCCCCTCAGTTCAAGAGGGATGTGGAGCTGCTGGAGGGAGTCCAGTGTAGAGCAATGAGGATGATGAAGGAGGTGGAGCACCTCCCTTATGAGGAGAGGCTGAGGGAGCTGGGTCTCTTTAGCTTGGAGAAGAGGAGACTGAGGGGTGACCTTATTAATGTCTATAAATATGTGAAGGGTGGGTGTCAGGAGGATGGAGCCAGGCTCTTCTCAATGTCATCTAGTGATTGGACAAGGGGCAATGGGTGTGAGCTGGAACATAGGAGGTTCCACACCAATATGAGAAAGAACTTCTTCCCAGTGAGGGTGACAGAGCACTGGAACAGGCTGCCCAGGGGGGTTGTGGAGTCTCCTTCTCTGGAGATGTTTAAGACCCGCCTGGATGCATTCCTATGTGACTTGGTCTAGGTGATTCTGCTGTGTCAGGGACTAGATGGTTTTTCGAGGTCCCTTCCAATCCCTAACGATTCTATGATTCTATGAAAAATGTCCCCCGTACTACTGGGGTGAGGGAAATGCCCCTGTCAGTAGGGGATATAAAGAGGAACTCTAACAGTGCTGGCTGGTCACCAGCCCCTTCAGACAGAGACCATGCAAAGAGACTGTCAAAAGGAGTGCTGGAGACACTGACAGTCTGCAAAGCTGAGGAAGCAAAGGGAGCCCAATCACCACACAGAATCCACTATGCCGAGACACGGACTAAGATCGCTGGAGAAACCAGACGAGTGGGGGGGAGGCAGACCATGCCAGACACTGCTGCAGCCTGGAGTGGTGATTTAGTTTCTTATCTCTTTTCTCTTTTTCTCTCCTCTACCCTCTGAGGATGGCATCTAGTAACTTTGGCAAACCTGACATTTATGCAGAGTCCTATGTTGTAAGTCTCCTTAATTTGACCCAAGCAAATCCATGGGGGCTGGACTAGATGATCTTTCAAGGTCCCTTCCAATCCCTAATGAATCTATGACTCTATGAACCTGTGTCACTCCCTTTCCCTATATTTCTTGCTCTACCTCCATTCCTCCTCCATCTCACCCTGTAGGGCAATCCTCCCTTCTCCTCTTCCCAGTGCTCATGTCCCTTTCCACCCTCAACTCCTCTTGACCCTACTGTGCAAAGTGGCAGGACAGAGCTGTTCAGTGTCAGCCAAGTTTCTGTCAATGTCACCTGCCTTGGGAAAAGGGCTGGGACAACCCTCAGCACATTTGAGCTCATTCAAGCTCATCCAGCAAAAAGGTCTCCCTCAACCTACAGCCAGCAGCATGAGGCATAGTTAGAGGTGACAGTGGAGGCATCAAATAAAGAAGGAAGGAGCATCTAGAAGTCTCCTGATAACAGTAGAGCAATTACTTACAGGTGGAGACAATATTGCTTTTGGAGCAACAGCAGCTAGCCACACTGAGAAGCCACATAGCTGGAAACAGAGAGATTGGTCTGCCCATGAGGAGGATTTTCATGGAACCTCAAAGGGGTCTTGACAACCCAAAACTGACTAATAGACGTGAGCAGCAGTGAGGAATGACAGATCTCAGAAACTGTGTTGAGAAAGCAATGAAAGGGGCAGAGGTCAGAGCAGACCTCACTCAGCCACCTGGCTGCACAAGTGGGTTAGCCAAGTGACCTCAGTAAAACTATTTTCTACTCCATTTGTAACCCTCAGAGGCCAACTGGGGAGACGAGAGATTGTCCAGTTCAAATAATGCAAAACTTGATTTCGTCGAAGGAAAACTCCCTGACAGATTTCTTGGCTCCGCTCAGCATCTCACCGAAGCGAGTGCAGAGGAAGAGAATGGGAGAGGTTTCCAGCAGCCAGGCCGTGCACGCCAGCTCCAGTCGTGCTGCAGAGCATTCCATGACAGACCACCACGCGCTCCAAGTTTGCAGGAGCTGTTGAGAGGTGGCATGCAGGCAACCATCAGGCAGAAAGGGCCAGATCAGAGAATTAGTAGCAAGGGGAAAGCTGGATCCTTTGGCCTGGCTGAGGACCAGACAAGACCTGTTCTTGGCACAATCTGGAGCAAACAAGGCTCCCAGGATAAACGGGCAGTGGAACAACTTAGACGCATTTAGCTGGACTTCAGCTTGCGGGGCCAGATCAACAAAAGGAAATCAGACACCCCGAGGACTTGGGGAATTTGCCCCACCATTTGAGTTTTTCTCTGCAGCAGCCAACCAGGAGAGGAAGCAGCTGCTAGCAAGAAAGATGAACTTTAATTGCCACGAGCCCCATAAGTACAGATATGTCAAATGGAAAAGGTGACTCTAGTCTGGTCTGTGGCGTTTTTGAATAATTAGAAAAAGTGATAGATTTGGTTTGTAAAACAAGAGAAGTTGGCAACAACGCAAAACCTAAAGAAAGCAGTTAAGTGCTGGTGCAGTGAAAAACTTCCCTATAAAAGTCAACTTGTTATAATAGGAGGCTGGGCCAGAACAAAACTGCACCAGAGCCTAGTAAAGTCTCTTTCCCAGTCTGAGCGCTGCAAGGACACCGCATTATGTCAGCGAGGCCAGAAGTATGCAGACGAGGCCCCAGGATTGTGTTTAGACCCTCACAGTTGAACAACAGAAGAACATTGGATGCAAACCATCCATGCTGGTGTCTGTGAAACGCCCAGCTAAAAGTGGACACTGCCTCCAGGGTAACCCTTAGTAGAGCAGACATGCTAAAAATGGTCAGGAGTAGGCTGTCCAAAAGTGAACCAACTAATTGGTCTCAAAAGGAGACAGTGATGGGGAAGCCTGCACTCGTCCAAGGGTTGGGAAAGTTGAGTTTGCAAATGGGACATCTGGAACTTGAGCTAGATTTCTGGATGGCCGAGATAGTGGATGAGCTAACAAACAGTTTGGATTTCATTATGCCTAAGAATAGCTGAGCAAGTGCCAGAAAACCACGTCTTACAGATCCTGCTTGTGAAAATCCTTTATGAACACATATCAAAGGTGAGCAAAATTGTTTGTAGGTGACTGGTTGCCCAGAGTGGGGAACAACACCATTACAAGTGACATGTCCAGCTAGATAAATCGCTTCCCAGAGTCTGAAAGAGGAGAGGGGAAAGGCTGTGGATGTTTTCTGCATAGGTTTGGACACTGCTTCCCATGGCGTTCTCCAAGAAAAACTGTCTGTTCGTGGCTAAGACAGGTATTTGCTGGATGGAAGGCTGGATGGGTGGCTGAGCCCAAAGGGTGGCGGTGAGCCCAGTTAGATCCAAATGGCAGGTGGTCACAAGTGGTGTTCCCCAGGGCTCAGGATTGGGGCCCATTCTGCTTCATATCTTTATCAATGATCTGAATGAGTGGACTGAGTGCATCCTCAGCAAGTTTGCAGGTGACATCAAGTTGGACAAGAGTGTTGGGGTGCTTGATAGTAGGGAGGCTCTACAGAGGGATCTGGACAGGCTGGATAGATGAGCTGAGGCCAACGGTATGAGGTTCAAAAAGAACAAGTGCCAGATCCTGTACTTGGGTCAAAAGAGACCACATGAGATGCTACAGGATTGGGGAATCATGCCTGGAAAGCTAATTGGTGGAAAAGGATCTCAGGGCTTTGGCCAATAGCTGGCTGAATTTGAGCCAACGCTGTGCCCAGGTGGCCAAGAAGGCCAACAGCATCCTGGCTTGTATCAGAAATAGCACGGCCAGCGGGAGTAGGGAAGTGATTGCCAACCTGCGTTCAGTATTGGTGAGATCACACGTTCCAGTTTGGGCCCTTCGTCCAAGAAGGACATTGGGATGTTGGAACATGTCCAAAGCAGGGCAACAAAGCTGATGAGAAGTCTAGAGCACAAGTCATATGAGGAGCAGCCGGAGGAACTGGGCTTCTTTAGCCTGGAGAAAAAGAGGCTGAGGGGAGACCTTATCACTCTCTACAACTACCTGAAAGGAGACTGTAGTGTGGTAGAGATGGGTCTGTTCTCACTGGTAGCAAGCAACAGGACAAGAGGAAATGGCTTCAAGCTGCACCACAGGAGGTTCCTACTGGATATTAGTTAAAATTGCTTTACAGAAGCCACTGTAAAGCCTGGAACAGGCTGCCCAGGGAAGTGATGAAGTGTCTGGTCCGTCCCTGGAGATACTCAAAAGACACGTAGGTGTGGTGCTGAGGGACATGATTTAGTGGTGACTTTGTAGTGCTGGCTTAACAGTTGTACTTGATAATCTTAAAGGTCTCTTCCAACAAAAGTATTTCTATGATTTCATGAAACCTGTTTTGAGACCTAGGTTCTAGAAGGGATTTTACCTGCTCAAGTCTTGTTCTATTGGAAGCAGTAACCTTTTCCCCCTTGTGAGCTACTTACTTCTGAGGGCCTGATAGTCTGGCAAATTAAACAGAAGTAATAAATATACAGAGGAAAACTACATGGGATAGAAGAGTGAAGACAAATTCAGGGACCTTGGTGTTTGGTGCTGAGGATAGATTACAAACCCTTGCCACCAACATTCCTGAAGTTGTCCTCTCTCTGGTTGCCAAAGCAGTCCTGGGCTAAAACATACAAAGGTGGTCTCAGAGCAGCTACTTCACTGCTTAGCTGAAGCCAAGTGCAGGAGACACTGGGTAGCTGGGAATTTCAGGAAGACAACACTGAGCTCTCGCATCTCTTTGAGCTTCTCTGAGAGGTCTTCATTTCCTAATAAAATGTTTACTTCTAAGTGTGTAGATGCTGTCTCATTGCTGTTCAATTCCTCCTTTGTGGAGGAGAAAAAATGTTGGATGTTCACCGTGAATCAAGATGCTTCAAAAGCATATTATTTAGTGAGCTATTTCTCTCCCTCAAAGAACTTGCCTACAGCACTATGAGAATCCTTTCAAGACATCAAATCTTTTTCAATAAACTCTTCTACCACATCTGGAGTATTGTGTCCAGTTCTGAGCCCCTCAGTTCAAGAGGGATGTGGAGCTGCTGGAGAGGGTCCAGCATAGGGCAATGAGGATGATGAAGGATGTGGAACACGTCCCTTATGAGGAGAGGCTGAGGGAGATGGGTCTCTTTAGCTTGGAATAGAGGAGACTGAGGGGTGATCTCATTAATGTCTATAAATATTTGAAGGGTGGGTGTCCTGAGGATGGAGCCAGGCTCTTCTCAATGTCATCTAGTGATAGGACGAGGGGCAAAGGTTGTAAGCTGGAACATAGGAGGTTCCACATCAATCTGAGAAGGAACTTCTTCCCAGTGAGGGTGACAGAGCACTGGAACAGGCTGCCCAGGGGGGTTGTGGAGTCTCCTTCTCTGGAGACATTTGAGAGCCAACTGGAGGTGTTCCTGTGCAACTTGGTCTAGGTGATCCTGCTGTATCAGGGGGATTCGACTAGATGATCTTTCGAGGTCCCCTCCAATCTCTAATGATTCTATGATGCTATGATTTTATTTCTCCTCCCTTCTCCTGTAACGAAACACCAAACACCGGAGTTGCTTTAAGGAAAAGAGCAGCAAATACAAGTCTACTCACCACCACTGCACCTCTGAGCACACTGGCCGTGTGCTACAAGACGAGGCGAGCTTGTGCTGAAATGACAGGCTGCCATGGCACAGACATTATTCTCCCCTGCCAGCTGTGTCACCTGCCCTCTGCAGACTCTCTGTGCTTCGGCAGAGGTGCAGTTGCTGTCCTGAGCAGCTTCAGTGCTGAGTGTTAGATTCCACGGCTGTGTAATCATCCGTGTTTGTGCCAACTAGACGTAAACTTACTTTTCGTTCTCTTTACACGGGTGCAAATAACTGCACAAGGTGAGAAGCAGTGGAGAATCAATCCCGCAGTCAGGAGGCAAGTGAATGCCAGCAGCACTTTGGGAGCATGTTCTCCCTCACCACGCGAGCAGCATCTATTCTTAGCAATGGAAGTCATGCGCGTGTGCCCAGAGAATAATAAATCAGCCCCCATGTGACTACTGCTGGCCTGCCTGCTCCAGCTCCTCTGGCACTGCTCTGAGGGTTACGCTGCAGCAAGAAATGTGTTGCCACCTGAACTGGAAGATGCTGCATGGCCCCCTGTGGTTGTGAGATTAATTTACATGGAAAATTGAGCTAAACCTAGGGCCTCTGGCTTGCTCTGGGACATGTTTCTTCTTGTGAGTCCAACAGGTTATTCAAAAACCTGGCTCACTCACTGATGAAATAGCATAGGTTCTCCTAGTCTTTTTCATTACACTGCCTGCTCAAACGGCACAAGTGCTGGAGAGCACGAGAGAGCTCAAAGGAGACTTCACTTTTCAGCAGCCATTGGAGAGCGTAGAATAGATTATGGAATCATTAGGGATTGGAAGGGACCTCAAAAGATCATCCAGTCCAATCCCCCTGACACAGCAGGATCACCTAGACCAAGTCACACAGGAACACATCCAGGTGGGTCTTAACCGTCTCCAGTGAGGGAGACTCCACAACCCCCCTGGGCAGCCTGTTCCAGTGCTCTGTCACCCTCACCATGAAGAAGTTCCTTCTCAGATTGATGTGGAACCTCCTATGTTCCAGCTCACACCCACTGCCCCTCATCCTATCACCACATGATGCTGAGAGCAGCCCAGCTCCATCCTGCTGACACCCACCCTTCAAATATTTATAGACATTAATGAGGTCATCCCTCAGTCTCTTCTCCAAGCTAAAGAGACCCAGCTCCCTCAGCCTCTCCTCATAAGGGAGGTGCTCCACCTCTTTCATCATCCTCATTGCCCTACGCTGGACCCTCTCCAGCAGCTCCACATCCCTCTTGAACTGAGCCCAGAACTGGACACAGTACTCCAGGTGTGGTCTCACCAGTGCAGAGTAGAGGGGGAGAAGAACCTCTCTTGATCTGCTAACCACCCCCCTTCTGATCCACCCCAGGATGCTGTTGGCCCTCTTGGCCACAAGAGCACATTGCTGGCTCATAGCCATCCTGCTGTCCACCAGGACCCCCAGATCCCTCTCTCCTACACTTCTCTCCAACATTCATCCACCACTCTGTGTCACAGCTTTCCAGCCATAAGGCTAAAGGCAATTATCACAATGGGCTACTTACAGGAAGCTGAGAAGACAAAGGAGATGAATTTTTTCATGCTGACTGCTTTAATGTGAAGTTTAGCATTTATAGAACAACTCTGCCCAGTAGTCTGAAAAAGACCTTCTGAAATGTGTTCCTCTTAGTCTTACACCCGCCAGCTTTCCTCACTCTCAGCCTTCTAGTAGTGATGGCAAACACATCCAGAGAAATGTGGTTGCTGTAAAGCACTGGAGTTTCTGTGTGGCGTGACATGAAATTATTGACTCTGAAATACAGTGTGTGTGTCATTTTTCTGAGGGATTTTTAAAATGTGCCTCTGGATATATGTGGAAATGTAAAACACTGCTTACAAAACATTCAAGCAGAAAGCATATGCTCATGAAGGAAAACGGCTTCATGTGCTGCAGCGATCTTTTCAAGGCGAAGCAGTCGCACCCCACGCATGGCAGGCTGGAAGTCTCTGTGTCCCCACTGATTTTGCTGTGTTTGCAGTACCTGGTGTGCGAGAGCTCTGGCCACCAGTGCCCAAGTGTTTTCTCGCGGCTACGAACATCTGCACTGAAGCCAAGCCCAGCCTTCATCCGTATCCCACAACAGTTGGGCTAAACCCGATTCACAAGCAAGATGATGACAGCTAGGACAAGGGATCGGTTCTAGCAGTTCTGAGCTTGGGATTGTGGCACATCATCCAGTTTCAAATCTAATGAAAACACTTGCCAATGATAGCATCAAAGACGTGGTGTCAAGGGACTCGGGGGGAAGCCTGGCACTGATGTGTTATGGCCCCTATGGGCTGGGAAAATCAGACTGGAAAGAGAAGACTGCCTCAATACTTACACTAACAATGGAGTGAAAGAAGTCTTTATATTCAGAAACAGACTATGAGCAAAATACTTTTCCCCTCTGTTCCTGTTCTCCTAGTAAGTTATGACAGGTTTACTTACCCCATATCAGCTGCTCCCAGTGGCTTCTTCTGTAATGGGCTTCTAGGTGTCTTCTCAGCAGGAGCTACAATTAACAGAAAGAACACGTTCTCAGTGGGTAAAGCAGGAGTGTAAGGACTGTCCTGGAACATCTTTCCCTTGAGCAACAGAAGCACCAGGCAGTGCTGCCTAAGCTGGCTTTTCAGCAAGATACCGCACAGGGCTGAGGGTGAACCCCTACCCTACCCTGGTACCAGGCTCCTTGAGCCTTCCAGTAGGATCCCACCGTGCCACCTCTCTCACGGGTGCCGCACACACTGCAACCAAAGTCATAGACTTGCAGCAATGGCAGGAGAATGGAGAAGAGCAGGTTCAGCTTCTCCATGTCTATTCCACTGTGCTACAGGACGTGACCAGTAAAGCACCTGAGGGTAAAGCAGCTGCTGACAGGGGAGCTGCAAAGACCTGAAGTTCCTTCAGCCACTCTTCTTGCCCCATCTTCTTCCTTGCCTGCAGTCCCAGAGGTAGCAGGTAGCATACCTCCAAGTTGCCACAAGCAACTTTCTCCCTTCCTTTCTTTTCCTTCATTCCTCCTTTCCCCCATGGGAGATAAAGTCTCAGGGTGTCACAGCCTGTCCTAATCACTACAGGAGTTACTTCTGCATCAGTGAAATCACTACCACAGTTTGGTCCTTGGGCCTCTGTGAACAGTTTGCACAAAATGCCCTGTAAGAAATCGTTGCAAGGGCTCCAGCTCTTTCTGAATGTGAGACTTCATCCGTCTCTTCCCGTTCAGCCTCCAGTCCGCCCTGTACTGTTTCCAACCCTCCCAATACCCCTTGCAGAGACAGTATTCCTCCAAATGTTGGCAGTCACCACTGGCCCCTTTGCATTGATGTGTATTACAGCAGTACTTCTCAAAGCTTTGGCCATCCCATCACAGGGCATAAGCTCTACAAGAGATGCTCTCTGCTGCAAGGGGTTAGGAAGTGAACCATAGAATCATTAGGGATTGGAAGGGACCTCGAAAGATCATCAGTCCAATCCCCCTGACACAGCAGGATCATCTAGACAAAGCTGCACAGGAACATATCCAGGAGGGTCTTAAACACCTCCAGAGAAGGAGACTCCACAACTCCCCAGGGCAGCCTGTTCCAGTGCTCTGTCACCCTCACTGGGAAGATGATCCTTCTCACATCCATATGGAACCTCCTATGCTCCAGCTCACACCCATTGCCCCTCGTCCTACCACTAGATGACACTGAGAAGAAGGATGTACCAAACAAAAAAGGGATCCGTAGTTCATGCTAAGGTCTGTCTGGGATGCGACTCCCTTTTTTGCTCAGGTGTCCTGCTCTAGTGAGATGCTGCACTTAGCAGTGGAGAAGGCTGGAAGGGAAGAAGTAACACCACACCTTAAAGTAGTGGATTTAAATACAATGCAAGTGGGAAATTTCATTTCTTTGCCTTGAGTTTCACAGATTTTCTTTAGCGCTTTAGTTCTTCAGTCTCCTGTTCTGCACTGTATGGAGGGGCCAAACGGGAGAGCCAGGGCTGAAACTGTGGGACAAAAGAGTAACAAGCTGTCCCTTACAACGTGTGAGACCACCCTCTCTGGATCATCTTCATGGACAGTGCTGGGCTGCGATGGAGGGCTCTCACCTCCCCCTGCCCTGCTCTGCCAACAGCAAGAGCCACTTCACGCTCACGGAGAGCGTTAGGGAATAAAGGACGATGAACCAGGAGCTGCTCGAGCAGCTGCAGGGGCCGAGCGTTCTCCCCCTCACAAGTCTCCGCACAGCGTCACTACTGAAGGATTGCTCTTCCCACAAGGGGAGAGAGAGAGCCAGAATCTCTGTTCTGATGCTGAGGCAGAGCAGGCCCCTTTCAGAGCCGTCAGGAAAGTGATTGCTCATTTCTCGGGTCGAGCGGCACGTACGCGAGCCCTTTGCTGAGTAGCTCTCTGCGTTTCTGCCCTTGGCTCTCGCAGTCACAGCCTGTGGGATTGCCAGCCCTGAACGCCGGCCAGGAATCCCCACTCCCAACCCAGAAGAGGCCAACAGAGTGCTCTGCTCTCAGAACACAGACAGAAGTACAAATGGGCTGCTGGTTACAACCACTGCAGGAGGGGGAAGGTGGGGATGGTCCACACTTCCAAATGCTACTTCTAAAATCCAGCACGGGTCCTCTTGTTATAGAGCATGAAGAAACCTTCATTACGAGAGAAGACCAATGTGTGGAAGAGGAACAGGAGTCTTGGTGGCAAAGGTAGAGGAGAGACAAACAAGCTGAAGAACACCACTTCTTGCAAAACAACTGTCAACTGCGCTGTAGATGCAAATGCAACCCTCCTGGAAAAGTTGCAAGCCCGTGGCTTGGATGGGTACATCACAGAATCATGGAATCATTAGGGATTGGAAGGGACCTCGAAAAATCACCTAGTCCAATCCCCCTGCAACTGCAGCATCACCTAGACCAAGTCACACAGGAACACATCCAGACTGGCTGGACAACCAGACACAGGGAGTGGTTGTGAATGGTGCCTCATCCAGTTGGCTGTCCAGTGACCAGTGGTGTCCCCCAGGGATCAGTCCAGGGCCCAGTTCTAGTCAACATCTTTACTGATGAGGGGATCAGATTTACCCTTGGTAAATTCACGGATGACACCAAGTTGTGGGGGAGTGTCAATCTGCTGGAGGAGAGGAAGATGCTACAGAGAGACCTGGACAGGTTCGGTCAACGGAATGAGGTTTAACAAGGCCAAGAGCAGGGTCCTACACTTGGGCCACAGTAACCCCCTGCAGCTACCGACGGCAGACTGGCTGGAGAGCAGCCTGGCAGAGAGGGACCTGGGAGTACTGGTTGACCAGTTCAACACGAGCCAGCAATGTGCCCAGGTGGCACGAAAGCCAATGGCACCCTGGCTTGTATCAGCAATAGTGTGGCCAGCAGGACTAGAGATGTAATTCTCCCTCCATACTGGGCACTGGTGAGGCCTCACCTCAAGTACTGGGGGCAGTTCTGGGCCCCTCACTTCAAGAAAGAGATTAAAGTGCTGGAGCAGGTCCAGAGGACAGCAAGAGGCTGGGGAAGGGACTAGAGGAAAAGTTTTACGAGGAGAGACTGAGGGAGCTGGGGTTGTTGAGCCTGGAGAAGTGGAGACTCAGGGGGGACCTTATCACCCTCTGTAATTACCTGAAGGGAAGTTGTAGACAGGTGGGGGTTAGGCTCTTCTCCCAGGCAACTAGTGACAGGACAAGAGGGCAGGACCTGAAGCTGCACATGGGGAGGTTTAGGTTGGATGTTAGGAAGCACTTCCCCAGGGAAAGGGTGGTCAGACATTGGAATGGACTGTCCAGGGAAGTGGTGGAGTTCTCCTCCCTGAAGGTGTTTAAGAAAAGACTGGATGTCGCACTTAGTGCCCTGGTCTAGCTGACGGTGGTGATGTTAGGTCATAGGCTGGGCTTGATGATCTGAGAGGTCTTTTCCAGCCTCAACAATTCTGTGATTCTGTAAGCATGCTTCAGGTCAACATGCCCAGGCAGAAAGCCCAGCAGTGAGAAAAAAGAGGGCAACTAGTTCAGGTAGAAGGGAACTGCACTAGCGGCAAGATAAAACCAAAGCCTTTGTGGTACTGAGGTGACTTTGCTGCTGTCTCAAACCACATCCTTCAAAGGGGAATTGGGCTGGAGCATTCTGTGGAGGAGACTGAGTAACAAGTGTCTCTTCTGCTTCTACATGGCCAGATCTGCAAGGTGGTCGTCTGTTTGTAAGATCTGTAAGTAGTGTCTGGGCAATCAGAGGCTGGTTCCTAACAAGCCTACAGCATGCAAATTCACCATCCAGCTGTGTAGTTTGGATATAAAACACCACCGTGCCAGCAAAATATTATTTTGTGCCGGTTCGTAACAGGCATGAAGGCTTCATGGGCTTAGACTGAGAAGAAATGAAGGGTAGGAAGTCATTCTCCCGTATCATTATCAGCCTGTTGAAAGCCATGGACTAGAGGCAGGCAAGCAGTATTGCTCAATTAATTTCCATTAGTAAATCAATGTGCTTCCACATTCCTGGACAGCAAATGACAGGAGCCATTGGCTCATAAGGAATTGGTCTACAGTTTCACCATGACTGGCTGAAGGACTTGGGAATAAGAAGTGTTTATCTGCATGGGTCCTGAAGACAAGTGAGCTTGGAAGCTTGTCCAGCTAGCAGCTGGGGTTCACACCTTTCTTTCTGTACCTGTACTTTTTGAGCCATTCAAGAGCAAGTATTATCTGCCTGGTTGATAGCTTTAAGACTGGAGAAGACTGAACTGAGGAGATCTGTCTGAAAGTAAGACATAGGTTTATCGGGATGTAGTAGCAGGCATTAGGGGGCTGGGGATACCTTTTCTGCGTGGCTGTTCGTCCTAACGTAACACATGACTGGTTCTTCTCTTTTGAGATTACAAAAACTCTTGCTCAGGTTCCCAGCATCTATTAATTTGGGGAGGTCTCAAAACATCTTTGTCAGGACGGAAAAATTTAATTAACATTTTATGTAGAGTCAGAAAAATTGAGCCTGTGAGGCCCGGGATCCAGAACTCTTTGCTTCCTTCTACTGGGCAAGAAAAGAGCTGTTTGCTGGCTAGTGACTACTGTGACCTGGTCCAAAGGCACTCAGATTACAGCTTAGAAGCTGGACTTTAACCTTTACAAAGCAGAAGTTTTGCCCTTGTCTAGAAGTGTTCCAGGTCAGGAGCAAACTGCCCTAGAGAGAGGTGCCCCTGCCCATGAAATTGGGGTTGGAACTAGATGGTCTTTATGGACCCTTCCAATCTAAACCATTCTATGATTAATTAAAGCTGATTAACATGAGAGTGAGTGAACCCCAGCACTTCTGGAAGTTGGATCCTTGTTTGGGATTTGCTGCATAGATGAGCAACTTGAACTTTGCTCCTCCTCCATAGCTTAAGCAAGTATCATGTCCATTGGGCTCTTCTGAAATGCACCTGCCTCTCTCTGACTACAAGTGTTGTCATGGCTCTGAGAAGACACCCCATGCAGTCAGTATTCTGTCTCAGCACCACTGGTCCAGATGAGCTGTGTTAAGAAATCAGGACTCAGTAATGGAGAACATTCCATTCCTGCTGTCCTCATCAGGACCACAAAAATGGAATGATAATTAAAATGAAATGAGCTTTGGCTCAGACACGAAGTTTCAATAGTCCTTGAATTTTCAACATGCCAAGCTTGAATGGGTCATCCTGTTGCCCTTTGTCTCTTTTAAAAAACACCATTGATTTCCCTACAGAGCCGGACACCCTTCACATCACAGGGAATGTTTTCTTACACAACCAGCATCTAGAACAGAAGCCAGGGGACTTGCGTAGAGAGAGAAGGTGGAATTTTACATCCCCATTCCTAACTCAGATAGGTGATTCTGAGCCAGGTGGGCTTGTCTGTGTCACCTTAAGCATCTTCTGTAAGAACATTGCCTCATTTGATATAAATATCACAGTATCACAGTACATTAAGGATTGGAAGGGACCTTGAAAGATCATCTAATCCAATCCCCCTGACACAGCAGGACCACCTAGATCAAGTCACATAGGAACATGTCCAGGAAGATTTTAAGCCTCTCCAGAGAAGGAGAATCCACAACCCCCCCAGGCAGCTACTTCCAGTGCTCTGTCACCCTCACTGTGAAGAAGTTCCTTCTCATATTTATATGGAACCTCCTATGCTCCAGCTCACACCCATTGCCTCTTGTCCTATCATTAGATGACACTGAGAAGAGCCAGGTCCATCCTCCTGACACTCACCCTATATATCATTACATACAAGGTGGCAGCAAGAATTGGACAAAAAAGCAATGAGAAAGACCATCTCCACTGACACAGATTAATGGAGACCATGCATTCATGTGACCAAAGGCAGGCTTTCTGGTTTGTTATTTTCCTTCTGACTCCACTTATCTCAAGCTCTACTTGGGAAGAGGGAAAGAAAGCAAAAGGATCCTCCATCTGAGGCGCAGGGTTGCGAGGAAGCTTGGGGCTCCTGCAGGCTTGAGCACCACGGGATGGCTGGGACAGCACTCAAGAGGCCGTGGCCACTCTGTGTGTCCACCTTCAGTATGCCAACCTGTGTCCGCTGGCTAGTCTTCACGAAGAATTTAATTCTGTAGTTTCAGAATTGTTGAAAAAGCAAAGGAAGATTTATAACAAGACTTGCTAAATCTAGGCCAACTGGTTTGGCACGGGAAAGAGCTATGTTTTTCAGAGCAGCTTTTCCACATTCCACCGTTAGCTGAAATGTATGAAAACTGCAGTTTTGAAATGACCAGATGTTTTTACTGAAAAAGAAATAGATGACCTGAAAGGGGAAGATGAGGTCTGAACTCAGGCTTCTACACTACAACTGTCAACTTGTCAGCTAATGGATGACCTACTACCATCTAAAACTACTAAATTTGTGTGATTAATGCTGCTAAATTGCAGCCACAGTATATTTATAATTTTCTCCATCAGCTTGATGCCATTTGTGCAGCATCACTATAAAAGGTGAAGGAAGGAGAAAAAAGGTGATTAATCTGGTGTCTTTGCACAGAACAATATGGCACAGCTCTCCTCAGAGCAGAAGCTTTCAAGAGAAATAAACTAATGGTTTCATCTGTTTCATTTCCAGCTCTGTTCTTTAAAAAATGTTGAGCAGCAGATCTCTTTTCTGTGTTGTCTGGTTCTCTAGACAGTAACTAAGACTAAAAGATTTCTTGCTTTCCAGCTTCAAGAGGCTCATTACAACATGAACATCCTGTACTTCATTCAAGTGACTTATCAAAAGCACAGGGATGTTATCTTGGCCACTCTTCCCACTCTTAATAGTCTAA
Organism: Rhinopomastus cyanomelas; assembly: GCA_013400115.1. Taxonomy (NCBI): domain Eukaryota; kingdom Metazoa; phylum Chordata; class Aves; order Bucerotiformes; family Rhinopomastidae; genus Rhinopomastus; species Rhinopomastus cyanomelas. The sequence continues at coordinate 408,617 of VXBP01004577.1, forward strand.
TTGGACTAGCCTGTGTTAAATATGCGTGTTGGATCGGTGGGATGCTTCGAATGCTTTTCTTATTGCTCTGTTGAGCAGCTCCCAGTCAACTGAGATTAAGAATAAAAAGAAGTTCTCTACAGAGAGATGCGATGACGTTGGGTTGTAATCTTTTTGCTCTAATTTATAGCCATTTTTTAAGGTGCCGCACAAAAAAACACGCAGTAGGAGAGCTCTTTCCTTCTCTTGTCCTTCAAAACAGACATAATGAGGAAATTAAGAAAAGCTGAAGACGGTTGAGGAATTATTGAAACTCTAGTTACTTCTGTGCAATGGTGTTGCCCTGTAAAAAGCAGCCAACTCCTTCACAAGGGAGTTGTCTCCATGCCCAGGTACCGTGAGTTCTCGTGTTGCCACCATTGCACTATAGATGGAAGTAGGAGCATCCTGGAGCTTCCTGACCAACTATCTGAGAGGCTCTGATCCCACAACGTGCAGCTTGCCCAGCTCCGGGTGAAGCAGGAGAAGCCAGAGGCACTCAGCACCGTGGGGATCAAGCCCAGAAAGCTGCTGCTCCTGAAAACTATCATTGGCTGGCTCTGCTCCTCTTCCAAGAGAGCCGGCAGAAAAGGTATTTAAAAATCTGTTTAAAATTACGCATTCTGTGCCTCGGCGTTTGCTAAGCTCATTACAGGAACAGAATGAAATTCCACAGCACGTTTAACGTTTTTATTGTTCTTATTTTCTGAGCTTTTCTAACCTAATAGAGAATGACTGATCACACTGGTGATCCAAGAGAGACGAGCTGTAGGAGTCATAGCAGCCTGAGCACCATAGCAATACTGTGACTACTAGTTTGGCTAGTTTATTGTGCAGGCTCATCCAAGGAGGGATTAGGAGGATTTTGTTTTCCATTTTTTTAAGTTGAACGGGCTGAGACAAAAGCCTTTTGCTGTGTTTTGAACAAGTCAGGGTATTTAGGAAAGCAGTAAAAATAGACTGCACCAGAGATGGATTTTAAACAGTATCAAATCGTTTACGACAGGAAACTGAGTGTACAGAACCACCCAGCACCTCCCTCTTTGTGGGGGGACTTTAGTGGCGGCTGGTGATGTCCCATCTCTCTTTGTTCTTTACAACCTTCTGCAGGGAGTCACCCAGCCATGGTCCAGCAAGTAATGGGAAAAACGCGGTTCTGGAACAACCGGTTGCCAGGATGTATTAAATTCTGAGGAGCGTGTGTGGTGGTTCAGATCAAACATGAATCAAACATAAGCCACAGCTTAAATTTAGGTTGACCTTCACCCTTCTGACAGATTTGAAAATGATTGATTGTTTTTCACTTTCTCCCCCCCCCCCCGTGCAGATTCCTCATTAAGGGCAGAAGCAAAGGGAACAACTAATTGTTATCACCGGTTCGGATTTCCAGACTATGAGACTTCAGTTCGGGGAAACGCTATCCAAATGCGATGCCAAAGTGACCCGCAGCCAGGAATTTCCAGCACTGTGCTCACTGCTAATCTCTACGCATCCCATTATGCACATTTTTCCCTCCTAGCACCTACCGCTTGTGCCTGGAAACCGCTCGGTTCTGACAACAGCTTCTGCCGCCAAGGTGCCCTCTGCTTTCTTCCGCTGGCAAAGGGAGGGTAGGGAAGCAGGCAGGGGCCCTCCTGTTCAGTGGCTGATATCTGCTGACTTGCAGGACCTGCCACTGCAGGCACCTGGAGACTTCGCAAAACCGAGCTCTCTGTACCTCAAAGACATCAGCTTTTGGGGCCCTTTGAAGGCTGTTGCTGTTCAGTTTAGATAACTTCAGCTGTGTACCTGCTCTTTGACACCTACCTGCCCTTGACTGGGCACCGCGTTACAGAAACTGAGCACCAAGGCAGCACCAACACCTCTGGCTGAGCAGGCGCTCAGGTCAGTGGATCGCCAAGGGAAGACTAACCCCTTGATCTGGATCAAATGAAACCGTGTCCAGTTGGTTATTAAACATCTCCTGCACCTTCTGGCCATTTACATGCACATGTAGAACACAAACTGAATTAACTGGCTCCCAGAGAGAATGCAGGTTTGTCTTCTTTCTTTTCCTGCCAAGCCCATCTGTAGCTTAGCAGTCATCTCAGATGGTTTATGCTATAAAAGACCCAACTTGCATGTCTGATTTGGAGGGCTCAACAGAGTTACTCCAACTTTTAGCATCTCACAAGGAATATTAGATATCTATACGAAGCAAATAATAGCTTGGCACAGAAAGTTAAAGTTTCCCTTTGGGTCATGTTGAAGCAGACTCTTTCTCCTGCCTGTGGGCCACCTTGGGACTCATAGAATCACCAGGGACTGGAAGGGACCTTGAAAGATCATCTAGTCCAATCCCCCTACCAGAGCAAGATCACCTAAACCAAGTCCCTCTAGTCCTAGCATGTGTGGACTCTCAATAGACAAACACACCGAAGCAGTGTTTCTGGTTTAGACACTAGCAGCAACAATGTCCTGTTAAGGGCAAATAAACCTTCTGGCCTTTAGAGAAATAAAGTAGCCCAGAAAAACCTGTACAAAATTTTATCACGAAGTAGGTTGCCACTTGGTTGATAATCAGATGTATTAAAGAGCAATTTTGAGCTAATTTTATTTCATTCGGATATAAATTAAGAGGAAAGAAAATAGGAGTTCTTGTTAATATATAGATGGGAAAGGTGTCAGAAAGACAATAGGTACTGCCAGCAAGCACATGTAATCATTTGGAGGCACAAGACAGGCTCTCAGTGAAGCATGTCTATTAGTATTCCCATCCATAACAGTGTCTGAGTTTATCATTAAAGATCACACATCACTACGTAGCCAAAATAAAGCATGTGCAAGCTGCCAGCCTGGAGACAGCACGACTATTCCAGCCCTCACTGTCAGGTACACCTCACAGCACTGCAGAGTTTTGGAAACAGACTGAAAACCGTCTGTCCACAAGAAGCAGGAGTTTCATTTGCTGGCAGAGATCAAGCCTATAAGTGAACGTCGTGTGTGCGTTCGTGTGAGTCCCCACACTTCCAAACATTCAGCCAGATGTGTATGCACGTGCACACACACACGGATCTTCTGCAGCTAATTTAGATTTTACTCTAACTGGTGCAATGAGGAAGTGACAAAGAGACCTGGACAGGCTGGAGAGCTGGACAGGGAGAAATTCAATGAACTAGAACAAGGGTAAGTGTAGAGTCTTGCCTGTGGGCAGGAACAACTGCAGGTACCAGTATAGGGTGAGGACTGACCTGTTGGAGAGCAGTGTAGGAGAGAGGGACCTGGGGGTCCTGGTGGACAGCAGGATGACCATGAGCCAGCAATGTGCTCTTGTGGCCAAGAGGGCCAACAGCATCCTGGGGTGGATCAGAAAAGGGGTGGTTAGCAGACTGAGAGGGGTTCTCCTCTCTCTCTACTCTGCCCTGGTGAGACCACATCTGGAGTATTGTGTCCAAGTTCAAGAGGGATGTGGAGCTGCTGGAGAGAGTCCAACATAGAGCAATGAGGATGAGGAAGGAAGTGGAGCACCTCCCTTATGAGGAGAGGCTGAGGAAGCTGGGTCTCTTTAGCTTGGAAAACAGGAGACTGAGGGGTGACCTCATTAATGTCTATAAATATTTGAGGGGTGGGTGTCCTGAGGATGGAACCAGGCTCTTCTCAGTGTCATCTAGTGATAGGATGAGGGACAATTGTTGTAAACTGGAACACAGGCGGTTCCACATCAATCTGAGAAGGAACTTCTTCCCAGTGAGGGTGACAGAGCACTGGAACAGACTGCCCAGGGGTGTTGTGGAGTCTCCTTCTCTGGAGATGTTTAAGATCTGCCAAGATGTGTTCCTGTGTGACTTGGTCTAGGTGATCCTGCTGTGTCAGGGGGATTGGACTGGATGATCTTTCGAGGTCCCTTCCAAATCCTAATGTTTTGTGATTCTGTGAAACTGTGCTTGCGTCACTCACTTTGTTCTGTGCTGGTTTGTTTCAGGCTGTAGGTGAGGGGACAGTAATGACAAACCAGAGGTTCTCCTGGTGCTGTCCAAGGTAACAGCATCCTCCTGCCACTCCACTGCACCCACAGCACTTCCACTACACAACACGGGCGGGTGCTACTCAGCCAGCACAGCTAGGAAGAGCATCACTTAGTCAGCAGACTCCTGTGTTTATGTGACTTACGTATCAATGTCCTGCCTGGAACCTGTTCCTCAGCTCTAGAAGCATGATGACATGCATAGGCCCCCAAGTCAAAGCAAACAGAGGTCAATATCTGTTTGAGAAGCCAATGTCATATTGACCACTGTCTAATCACAGAAAGTTAAAATGCATTCTACACTATTTCAAGTTCTTTACACCTCCCAGGAACCCCCCAGCCCCTTGCTGCCTCGGTAAATCTGGCAGGTTCAAAAGCAAAGTCCAAATCACAGGCACACAAAAGCCACATTTTTAACAGAGACTCCACGCAGCCACAGAGATACGTTTGGCAGGGAGGGAGAAAAAGAGACCTGTGTGTATGCTCACATACACCTTCGCTGTTTCAGGTGACGTATAATCATTTCCCTTGTGAATAGTTACAGTTATTGTAGCATTAAAGCTGGATAGACCCACAGTAACGGTATTTCCTGGCGTTTCCACGTGTGAAAGGGTCAACAAAAACAGCGCGTATGGAAACAATCTCTCGTCATTACATTCTCTAGCATGAGTTAAATAAACATTTCCTCTTTTCACTCCCTTCTGCTGCCACTCAGTGTAAAATTCTGAGCTGTGACACCAAAACAGCACAAAACCAGCAGGAGCTTCAGTTAAAAATCCACTAAAAGCAACCTCTTCTGTTTCAGTCAGATACCTTTTGGTTTTGCTTATGTAATGAATAAGCAGCAGTGTTAATGCTGCTAATTGTTGATGCCACCAATTGTTGATGCCACCAATTGTTGATGCCACCAATTGTTAATGCCACCAATTGTTAATGCCACCAATTGTTAATGCTGAACTGTTAATGAAATAGCAGCAGTGATCACTGACAAAAACATTAGTCTGTTCAGAGAAAGTCTTCCTAAATAGGAAGCTTCTGGTAGCAAAAGCCACCCAGTCCTAGCCCGTGCACAGACTGGTGCCCCCCAAGGCAATAATGTTTGCAGCCTTTGCTTTACACAACGAGCCAAGAGCACAGCTCCCAGCCCAGCGGTAAGTACACACTGACAAGCCCATCAGTAGGGCTGAGTGTTCCGATTTCACCCTAGGACAGTGAGAGGCCTCGTGGTCTTCATCAAGAGCAGAGGGGCTGCCCCACTGGTGCCCACCCAGGAACAATCCCACCCCCATTTGAATTTAGTTTAAAGCCCTGTGGATGAGCCCTGCCAATTCCTGCCCCAGAACACTTTTTCCCTTCTGAGATAAACCTTTCCCACGTGTAACTGTCAGGTCTGCTGTCTTATAAAACGAGCCATTATCAAAGAACCCAAAGCCCTGCCTGTAGCACCAAATACAAGCAGAAATCTATTTCCACTAAACCTAACAATTCAGCTTCTTGCAGCAAGATATGCTGTCCTACATGAGGCTCAAACTCACAGCCCTGCAATTCAGAATCCCGTGCTCTACTGACTGGACCAGCCAGGTGCTGTAACCCCAGGTACACAGCCAAGGATGGTCAGTGTAGCTGGACATGGCTACTGGTAGAGACCAAGCCCATAGGGGGATTTCTAATTTGGCACCACCATCACTGTGCCATTCAAAGTATGTGTCCCTCAGGAAGAACAACCCCACCAAAAGATTGTATTACCAAAACAATGTCTAGCTGTGTCTGTTGAGGAGCAAGTGCTGGGAGTCCAGTTTACTATAGATACCTTAGAGTTTTGGGTGCAGCTCACCAACCACCCGTGGAGAGCCTTATTAAACACCGAAATGTTACACCAACCTCGTGTTTTGTGTGGGTGCAGCAACAAGGTCCCTTGTGTCTATCCTTCTTCACTGTTAGTGCTGCGACGCTCGTGCCTCATCTGACATGGGGTCCACAAAACATAATCCTCCTAAACAGAAGTCATTCCCACACTGGCTTTGGCACTTCTTGGCCTTAACACTTCTGACAAGTCACATTCAATGTTTTTCCACACAGAGAATGCACAAACCTGTGCAGTGGTCACATCAGGCAGGGTTAGCTCTGCCAGCCTCTGTCCTAGGATAAATGTCTCCTCTGGAATAAGGCACTGGTACTGCTTAGCCCCAGTACATTCAGCTGCACATACCTCAACTATTTGCACAGGATGATGTTTCCCCACCTTTCACCACACACAACCTCACATACATTGTGGAAAAAGGCAAGAGTCTGGTAATGTAACAGCACAGAACATAAACTGCTAGTTAGATCTTCAAACACACCAGTATTCCTCAGTTTAGAGGAAGACACGTGAGGCTCCGAGGAGACATTAGGATCAACTACAGGAAGTTCCATCCCAAACATTCTTTGTAAGACCTGGATCCCGGATGAGTACAGTAGGAAAATCCTCCCTAATAAGTCAAACTCTTTCTTCTTTCACTAAATAAACCAAACATTTTTCTAACCTGTATTGTTTCTGGCTCTGGTCACTGCTCAGACCGTTAGTGCAGCTCACTTCAAGATTCCTTTCCGGGTGTTTGGCAGAGCAGGAACGATCTGTAGCGTGACCTTGCAATTCAGCGCACCGCTGTCGCTCTGTGTAGTGCACAGTAAAGCACAGCTTTCATTGGAAATGAAACTGCATAAATAAACACTCTTGCTTTAAAGTGAAGTGCAGTGCTTTGCATTACAAATGTGCAGATCCAGTTTGGGAGAATATGGGTATTGGAGAGCCAAAAACCAAGCCGCCATGTGACTGTTTTATTTTGATCATTTTAAAATGCAGCCAGCGACTAATGCTTCTGTTTCAGTTTTGCAGCCTCTCATCAGGTGGAAGATTAGTTTGCATACTATGAGAGCTGAATGGGATTAAACTCTTCTCTGGAGTCCCTCTTCCTCATGAGCTCCAACGCTCTGCTCCACCACAATGACTATGACCAGTAACTGGTTGCACAAAGAAGGAAACAGCACGGTGAATTCAATTTCACAAACCCAGTTAAAGCTGACTTGGCCTTCAGTTATCTAAGTGTAATCTCTTTGTCTCCACCACAGTAGCTGTGCTTCTACATATCCTGCCTGACAGATTGCTGAAACAAATGTCTAGCTAATGCATGCGCTGCTACACATCCTCTAATTTTGTGCTTTTCCTGCCTGTTATAAATGGAGCCATCACTGTTTGCCCAGAATTCAAGACTGACTCCCCCCAGTGCTCTTTAAAAGCACATGGGCAACACTTGCAGGCATCAGCCTTTCATATCATACAGCATGAAGGGTGACCGTAACAATTACCTGTCTGGAAAGAGACAGAATCACACAGAACCACAGAACATTAGGGATTGGAAGGGACCTCGAAAGATCGTCTAGTCCCATCCCCCTGACACAGCAGGATCACCTAGACCAAGTCACACAGGAACACATCCAGGCAGGTCTTAAACATCTCCAGAGAAGGAGACTCCACAACCTCCCTGGGCAGCCTGTTCCAGTGCTCTGTCTCCCTCACTGGGAAGAAGTTCCTTCTCAGATTGATGTGGAACCGCCTCTGTTCCAGCTTACAACAATTGTCCCTCATCCTATCACTACATGACACTGAGAAGAGCCTGGCTCCATCCTCCTGGCACCCACCCTTCACATATTTATCAACACTAATGAGGTCACCCCTCAGCCTCCCCTTTTTCAAGCTAAAAAGTCCCAGCTCCCTCAGCCTCTCCTCATAAGGGAGGTGCTCCACCTCCTTCATCATCTTCGTTGCTCTACCCTGGACTCCCTCCAGCAGCTCCACATCCCTCTTGAACTGAGGGGCCCAGAACTGGACACAATACTCCAGATGTGGTCTCACCAGGGCAGAGCAGAGGGGGAGAAGAACCTCTCTTGATCTGCTAACCACCCCCATTCTGATCCAACCCCCAATGCTGTCGGCTCTCTTAGCCACATGAGCACACTGCTGGCTCATGGTCATCCTGCTGTCCACCGGGAGTTCCAGCTCTCCAACAGGTCAGTCCCCAACCTCTACCAGCACCTGGGGTTGTTCTTGCCCAGATGCAGGACTCTACACTTGCCCCTGCTATACTTCATTACGTTTCTGTCTGACACCCTAACCAGGCTACAGACAGTTAGCTAATGTTATTTCAATGCTTCATTTTTGAGAGAAGATAAACCTGTCCTGGTCATTAGCTGTGAAAAATGTTTGGATCATTAGACTGACTCTGGCAGCATCCTGCTGTTTGAATTAGCCTTTCAGTAACATACTCACAGTCATCCAGTCAAATACTCGTGCCAGAACATTCACCCACAGAAAATGCTGCTCCTCCCGTCGGAGCACCTTGCTGCTTTACATGACAGGTCGCAGTGTCACAGTGGACATCTTTTGGAGAGCCAGCACCAGGCACTCAACCATCTCTCTTCGGCAAACCAGCCTCAGGGAGGATGGCTGCCCCAGAAAAGCTGCCCCTAAACAAAACCAAGAGGGAGCATAATGAAAACCACAACAGCAAATACAGCTGCTTTTTCCTTCCTCCCCTACTTCAAGGCCACCCCTGCAATATGGGTTTCATTAATGGCTCAGAGACAACGCTGCGCAGTTACAAGTTCAAGATGTTACTGGAAAAGCCACCCCAAGACTTTCTTTACGCGTAGGGTTCTTTTTCCTTTACATCTCATCTTTAAAACCAACTTTTTTTCAGTTATTGTTTGGTGTGCAGCAACACCGCCAGCGATGTGGCTGGAAGCGAGCGTGTGCGCGCACACAGAACCCACATCAAAGGCTTTCTGTTCAGCTTTCCCCAGAGCAGAAGAAGAAAGGCAGGAGTGTGATACTGGGCTGGGTGTGGGCAGTGTGGTACAGCTCTCAAAACCACTTGGCTGAAAGGTCTCTGGATCAAGGTCTGTCACTTCATCTGTGCAGACTGATGGGGCCCAAATCCTCTACTAACTTTCTCCTCAATCACACATGGCTCTTTCACGGAGCCGTTGCATTTGAAGGTCTGCTGCTAGAACGATAGAGCACAGTGCTGTCAGACCAGCAGTGAACTGTTAAACACGACTTTCTCCTGGAGAGATACACGGCTTTCACCTTCAAGGAAGTTTTCAGCTTGGCCAGTTACCAGAGTTTCAAGTACATAAAGCAATTGCATGAAACCAGAGTGGAAACAAGACAACAATTAGTACTTGAGGCTGCAGGACAGACAGGCTCCCTGTTGCCTTCGCAGCCCAAAGAAATGCTGCTCTCATCACAGCTGAGGCTGGCCGTGGCGGCAGAGCTGGGTCTTCAGCATGGCACCAGCGCCAGGCTCAACCTCTTCCTCTGATCAGGCAGCCTGAACCATCGCTGTGCCCAGCTGCACATCCAGTTCTCCGGGACAACCAGGCATCCACAATTCAAAAAAGTGGGTTTCTTCATGGCTGGCAGAAAATAGATTTACAAATCCTGAATTTGCTAGTCACGAAGAAAACTCCCTGGCACGTAGCAGAATACCGTGTTCTCAGCAGGGCACACTTTCACGGTAACACAGAATCACAGAATCATTAGGGACTGGAAGGGACCCCAAGAGATCATCTAGTCCAGTCCCCAATATTCAGTTCTGCTCCTGCCTTCTCACACGTCACTGGTGTAAGAAGACTAAACTCCTCCCTTCAGGGGAGACGCCAAATAATCCGGCAGCTCTTCACCAGGTTACTTGGTGTATGTGTGTGTATGCGCACGAATCCCAAGGCACGTGTGCAAGCCAGGAGTAGTGTCCCATGCCTGTCTGGGCACATGTCTCATTTACACACTCATTTGAAGACGTGACTCTTGTCATTCCAATCTGCTGCAGTAATTCAGCTCTCCTGTGGAACCGGTGCCAGGGTTCTGAAGGGGCATTTCTCCTTCGTCTGGACAAACTGCTGTACTGAAGAGGCTCCATCCCTACTTAACGGCATGAAGCCACTTCCAAGAGCGAACCTTCTCTGGGCAAATGCTAACAATTTATCTGCAATGCCATGCTGCTTAAAACAGAAAACAAACTGCTGCTGTTACAGGAATGCACCGGCACTGCGAAGCGTGGCAGAGCACGCTCTTCAGCTCACATCTGCATCACAGAAACGCGCTGAGCGTAAGCTCTGACACGACCACGCTGCTCTGGATGTGTTTGCAAGCAAAATGAGCTTCCTGTCAGCTCTCTGTGATCGTCTCTTAGAGCATTCCCCATCGTTTTCCTTTCTCACAGTGTTACACAGACCAAGACAGGAGCCCAGCACAGAGCATCAGCAGAAGCCTCACAGAGAGGTAGAAAGGCCTAAAGCCAAAGCAGAGGCCCAAGGCACACCAGAGAGTAAGAAATGTGCTGACTACTGGGTGCCATGTCTGGAAGATGTATAACTTCATCTTGCAGAGGCTAAGCGGAGTGGCCAGAGCAGTTGCATTCAATTACTGCGAGAGCCAAGGGGTGGAGAGAAGCAAAGAGCGTAATGAAAACTAGAAGCTGTTCTGACAGCTCCTGAAAGATTATATGTTTATCCATTTAGCTAGTTAGCAAAACACCAAGCATTTTCCAGAGAAATCTAGACTTTGTATATGTCTGGTGCAAGACAAGTGCACAAACTAATCCGCATCCAAGGTGGTGGTTAGCTGCAGCCGATGGCAATGATGCTGACGCTTGTTATTTGTAATACCCTCTTGGTCAGAATCCAGGAGCCTGGTCTATGGATTGAGGCATTCTGAATTTCCAAAGACATTTCATCATGATATTGTTAGCTGCAGAACACCCAAGGATGTGTTTTGTAGCACACACTGTCCTTCTGCTAATGCTAATATTCCTGTTCTAAACGTCGCCCATCGGGAGAGAGGACATGAGGCTTATGGCCAGAAATGACATGATTCATGGCAGAAAGTTCACACTTCTGCTCAGTAGACACAGACGTCCCCTCAGGAAATATTGATTCGATGGGGAAAAGTTTAGCTTCCTTCTTTGCAGAACAGTTCATTCTAGCTGGGCTCTTCACGCTGAAATATATTCATAGAATCATAGAATCATTACGGATCGGAAGGGACCTCAAAAGATCATCCAGTCCAATCCCCCTGACACAGCAGGATCACCTAGACCAAGTCACACAGGAACACATCCAGGTGGGTCTTAAACATCTCCAGAGAAGGAGACTCCACAACTCCCCTGCACAGCCTGTTCCAGTGCTCTGTCACCCTCACCATCCAGAAGTTCCTTCTCATATTTATATGGAACCACCTCTGTTCCACCTTACAACCATTGCCCTATCACTACATGACACTGAGAAGAACCTGGCTCCATCCTCCTAACACCCACCCTTCACGTATTTATAGACATTAATGAGGTCACCCCTCAGTCTCCTCTTAAGTGTTAAGTTTAAGTTTTAATTTAAACTTCTAACAGGCTTTGAATATTCTTCTCCTTTCTTGACCAAAAATATAAATCAGAGAAACTCATAGCTTCACAGGTAAGTGGAGATACTACCAGTTCACAACGGGGCAGGGGAATACAGCTTTCTGAAATCTTTGATTCCTAAACATATATTTTTAAAGGACTTACACGATTAATTTTGCTACCAGTTCCAGCAAAAAGTGGATGTAATAAATAACAGTAAAGAGAAACCCGCGGAGCATGTGTGTGGATATTCATCAAATGCTGTAAGCAACAGCAGCACTGCAAACTGCACCCATGAGATCACACTCTTCTGGTGGGTTGAGAGTCTTGTGTTCAGCTTTCAAAGCTTCAAAACGTGCTGTTCTGAAGTGCAGGGTCTTTTGAACCAATGGTTTGTGGAAATGATTGGCCTACACAGACAACGGTACTGAGGCTGCGGTACCTGTAACACAGAGGATGGGCTTGCAGCAGTCATGTTCTTGATGTTGAGGGAACCCTGGGCTTCATGCAAATTGTTTACCAGGGAGAACCTTACCTAGAAAGAGAAGAGATTCTATAGCTTAAAGTTTTTCTTCCAGATCAATGAGTGCCTTAATTTTGAAGGTTACTAATACCACCAGATTGTTCACATGTGCAGGGCCATGCTGTAGAAACTACATCACTGGAGATCATAGTATCATAGAATCATTGGGGATTGGAAGGGACCTCGAAAGATCATCCAGTCCAATCCCCCTGACAAAGCAGGATCACTCAGACCAAGTCATAGAGTCAGTCTGGGTTAGAAGGGACCACAGGATCATCCAGTTCCAACTCCCCTACCATGGGCAGGAACACCCCACCCTAGATCAGGCTGGCCAGAGCCTCATCCAGCCCGGCCTTAAACACCTCCAAGGATGGGGCCTCCACCACCTTCCTGGGCAACCCATTCCAGGCTCTCACCACTCTCACGGTGAAGAACTTCCTCCTCACCTCCTCTCTAAATCTACCCATCTCCAGCTTTGCTCCATTCCCCCATGTCCTGTTGCTACCTGACATCCTGAAAAGCCCCTCCCCAGCCTTTTGTAGGCCCCCTTCAGATACTGGAAGACACAAAAAGTCACCTGGGAGCCTCCTCTTCTCCAGACTGAACAGCCCCAACTCTCTCAGTCTGGCCTCACAGGAGAGGTGCTCCAGCCCTCTGATCATCCTCGTTGCCCTCCTCTGCACTCGCACCAGCACGTCCACATCCTTCTTGTAATAAGGGCTCCAGAACCGGACGCGGTGCTCCAGGTGGGGTCTCACCAGAGCAGAGTAGAGGGGGAGAGGAACTCAAAAAGCTACAGACAAAGTCCAGTGCCAGAAAGGTGTTTTATCTTGGTAAACAGATTAAGTTTGTTGGTAGATTAAGTTTCAGATTTTCCTCAACCACTGTCTACTCCTCATTATGCAGACGACAAAAACCACAACACACTGTCCTCAAAGCTTCTTGCTGTCACAGTTTCTTACTTTCCTGCAAAGAGCAGAGCAGCCTGAGATTAGCCAAATGTTTTTAGATGCTTGTGGCTAATTTTTCTAACTCCAACCACGATGAAAACTTTGAACAACCAACACACAATTTATACCTGCTTAACGTAAGGACAATCTGCTAGAACTACAACTGTTAAGTAGACGCTCCGCTTGTTTATCCCTCTTGCTCCATCCGATCTCACTTAATCTGATAATCTGGTTTAGAAGAGTTATAAAACTGTGAGAGTCCTACGTGGTCAAACAAAGAACACACCCTTGAAAACATATATTTGAAGGATTGTCCCAAAATAATAAGCGATGTTTATTTACCTAAAATCTGTCTCACACATGCAAAGTATCAAGAGTCGTGTGAAACTTAAAGACTCATAATAAAGTTCTGAACAAGAAAAATAAAGGCCATGAACATGGGCTCACAACCACTCTGCAATTATCAACAAGGCTTTCTTTATGAAACCCTTGTTTCTTTAGGTTGCTGCTTTAGTTAAATCCACACAGAGCCACAGAAAGGGAAACATTTCAGTTCCTGTATAAAACACAATCTTTTCCCTCGATGGCAAAAGGAAAATCATGATGCATTAGAATTCTTTAATATATTTGCCTTTAGAGTTTATTGACTTTACCTCTACTGGTATTTTACTGTGTAGGAATAACATTCAGTTACCAAAACTGAATCCTTGCCGAGTTACAAAACCATCCATCCGACTACATTTTTGAGCGGTTTGCATTAATTTCAGCAGCGTGAAGCTGGGTGGACAGAGAGCACTAGGCCAGCCAGCGATAGTGCAAAGGCTTTATTTCTTCAAAAAAGAAAGAAATCAGTCCTAAAAACAGGTACCATAAATCAGGGCTCAGCGACTCGGAGACGGAGCAAACATCCCTGTGGGTTAACAAATCAAGTTAGTACTTGAATTTGTAGCATCTTAGAACATCTTTCAAATGTATTTATTAGGTAGCTGAATGATTTTATCTTATCCATCTGTAGCCATCCAGTTCTGCCTGCATCAAGCTGTTCCAGACTGCATCTCTCTGAGCAGGAGCCTCTGCCACGTTGGAAAGAGGCTACCACTGACTAATATGGTTTTGATTTTGGAAAAGTGAGCTGTCTGTCTTTATCACGGATTAAGGTATCAATTGAAGGTACACGGCACGCTTGGCTTGGAGCGGGCCAAGGTAGTCTCCATCCCTGCCAGTCACCCAGCCAGGCTCTCCATCTGGTTCTCATAACGCTCCCCAGCTACATTTCATCTCATCAGCTGAAGAGACGATGCTCGATTAAAAGCAGGCCCCGCAGCGATAGGTTTCAGAAGCCGGGCAGGTATTCTAATTGTGTAACACATGTAGTCATTTCTGGTACATAAATTGGCTTTTTACTGGTACATGTTTTATTGGTACTGGTTTCTCAACAGACCGGGCACTGTAAGGTAAACTGCATCTGCCTGTACCGACACACCACGGTAAGGAAAACTTCTCTGTGTGTTTTGTCTCTTTAGTTCACTCTGAACTACCTCTCAACCAAATATTGGAACAGTAGTGAGCAGCCTTGTAGCCATAAAGCTGCGATGCCCCTGGGCAGATGTGGCAAGAGGACTCACATTTTCTGAACTCTCTCTTGCCACTGCACTTACAACACTGCAGCCTCTACCTTGCAAGAAAGTTCACCCCAGTGCAGCCCCTCAAGCTCACAGAAGCCCCTCTAATTCCAGTGACACTCAAGGGCTGGGTGCTTCTGAAATGGTAGATCCTATGGCAGCACTGAGGACAGCAGTACCAAGGAGTCTGGCTTCCAGTTGCCATAGGTATTATTTCAAGAGCGGCACGCAAAGCCATAGAGCAAGCATTACCCTTGCTCAGCAACATCATTCTGAGCGTTGGCTGAGGTTCCTTCCATTGTTTTTGAAATAAAAGAGATTTATTTAGGCCTGCACTCAGGAAAGCGTTGAAGTACAAGTTCAAACAATCCAAGCTGGAGGCAGAATGCTATAAATCGTCTGAAGCACACCAAAATATCTGGCATGGACGTTTTCTGAACCCCTGTGCAAAGATTTCTGACATAGTTAAAACAGAGCAGAATTAATGAAGATCCCAATGCAAAGAACCACACAGTTTCTGCAGAAAATAAAAGGTAAACAAGCCAGAGATGAAAACCAACAACTTTAAAACTTACCTTCAAAGTCAAAGTTTGCTAAAAGTTGTGCAAGACAAAGGGGACTGTGTAAGGTGTTTATCCGAACGGAACAAGCACCAACCCTTGATGAATCCAGCAGATAACCAGACCTGTCAAGCAAAACACTGCATTTCGACTGATTTTGCTGTGACGCAGGACAGTGCCTATTGCTACTAGTGTGCCAGGATCTACCCTTGGGAGCAGTTATAGTTGTACCCAGTGCCAGGTCTGGCATATCCCACTGCACCATCCACGTACTCAAACCCTATCTACCCCATGACTTGTTTTTTCTCCCAGCCCATGAACATCCAATTCATTAACAAACTGTTTTTATACAGAGAATCACAGAACATTAGGGATCTCGAAAGACCATCTAGTCCAACCCTCTACCACAGCAGGATCATCTAGACCAAGTCACACAGGAACACATCCAGGTGAGTCTTAAACATTTCAAGAGAACGAGACTCTACAACCTCCCTGGGCAGCCTGTTCCAGTGCCCTGTCACCCTCACCATGAAGAAGTTCCTTCCCATATTGATGTGGAACCTCCTGAAAACTCTCAAGGACACCTGCAACTAGTAGGGAGATTTTAGCAGATTTCCTGGATTTCTCACTCCTCCGTAAACCAGTGTGTCAATAAACAGACATGAATCTCATACTTCTCATGAACTGTCCTGAAATCATGAACCTCCACCTGTCTGACCCAAAAGGAGCATTTCACTCAATTTACTCTTTAGGGGAATTTACCCTACAGGATGCTTTTTGTCCCCTTATCCCACAGGAGGGCAAGGACTCAAGTAAGGAACTGTTGAAAAAGGTTCAGCAGGGGACAATGTTATACAACCCGTGTGTGCATTGTAGCCCCACGTTTAAGAACACTTTTACTTACAATTTATTTCCATGGTTTGTTTTCTGTCTCAGCAGACTGCCTGAGTGCTTTCAGGATGACATTAAATCATGTAGCTGCACCCATTGTGTTGGATACAATATAGAGTGGACCAAAGAACATATAGCCCCAATGCCACCCTGTCTCCTAGGAATTACATACTTGCTAGAAGTAAATTATGGTGTGCTACAACACACAAAGGTTGTCGTGAACTATTTGTGGCTACACATCAAAACAAAGCACAACGCAGCAACAGCTGATACACAATTGACTTAAAGCCATTAGCTCCAAGGAATTCTGTTCTGTAACCAAAGAAGAGAAAAACCAATCATTTAACGTGGCCATGAAAAGCCCCATCCTTAGGCCAACGCTCAGAGAGATGTGGGGCCATCTGGCTCACCTTCATAGAACCATAGAATCATTAGGGATTGGAAGGGACCTCGAAAGATCATCTAGTCCAATCCCCCTGACACAGCAGGATCACCTAGAACAAGTCACACAGAAACACATCCAGGCAGGTCTTAAACATCTCCAGAGAAGGAGACTGCACAACTCCCTGGGCAGCCTGTTCCAGTGCTCCGTCACCCTCACCATCCAGAAGTTCCTTCTCATATTTATATGGAACTGCCTCTGTTCCAGCTCACAACCATTGCCCCTCATCCTATCACTACATGACACTGAGAAGAGCCTGGCTCCATCCTCCTAACACTCACCCTTCACATATTTATAGACATTAATGAGGTCACCCTACAGTCTCCTCTTCTCCAAGCTGAAGAGACCCACCTACCTCAGCCTCTCCTCATAAGGGAGGTGCTCCACCTCTTTCATCATCTTCGTTGCTCTGCTCTGGACTCCCTCCAGCAGCTCTATGTTCCTCTTGAACTGAGGGGCCCAGAACTGGACACAATACTCCAGGTGTGGTCTCACCAGGGCAGAGTAGAGGGGGAGAAGAACCTCTCTTGATCTGATAACAATCCCCCTTCTGATCCACCCCAGGATGCTGTTTGCTTTCTTGGCCACAAGAGCACACTGCTGGCTCATGGTCATCCTGCTGTCCACCAGGACCCCCAAGTCCCTTTCCCCTACACTACTCTCCAACAGGTCAGTCCCCAGCCTATACTGGTACCTGGGGTTGCTCTTGCCCAGATGCAAGACTCTACACTTACCCCTGTTCTAGTTCATTAACTTTCTCCCTGCCCAGCTCTCCAGCCTGTCCAGGTCTTGCTGAGTGGCAGCAGTCTGCTGGGGTTTCGGTGACATCACCCAGCCCAACCCACCCATACTGAACAAACCAGGCACTTTACATTGATCTTGGTTCTTCCCATCCAGGCTCCAGGTCCGTGTTGGTCTTCTCCTGTGCTGAACGCCACGAGGCAACTTTGCACAGAAATGTTCTCAACTGCCTTCATTTACTTCCCATTTTAATTTCACACAGTCTGTTTTGCCATCCTGAACTGTCCTGACCAGATCCTCTGTCAGCTATCACAATACAAATAATTCGAAATGGAAAAGGCATCATTCTGCAAGTGGAATGAAATGGACTCTTGGAAAGAATGTGAACCTTTCTAGAATAAACAAAACATTTTCAACGTTATTCAGACAATTTGCTTTCATCTCTCCTCTTACTTCTTTAAAGTTAATTGAAAAGAAAGAAGTTACCAGGACACACATTCCAGGTGGCTTGCTGGTATAAATCAAGCAGCACACACACTGCACACAGCAGAAACAATGACATGACCCCTTAAAACACTGCATTTCTTGCCAAGCACAACTACTGTGAAGACTTTAAACTTCACGACTGGCCAAAACTTGAGAGCTGAAAGTCCTTCCCATCCTAGCTCCAGTTGGGGCATGGTTCACAGAAAGGAAAGAAGTTAAAGCAGCCCATCTCAGCTGGTGGGGTTTTGTAGAAAAGCAGGTCGAAGAGTTAAGCAAGAGGTGCTCTAAGCCCCCCAAAAACAACTCTCACTAGCTACATTTGGCCTATTCACTTACAGACAAGACCCAGCCTCAGGGTTCTCACCAAGCTGGAGTCTAAATTATAACACAGAGGAGCAATGTCAGAACTGGCTAGAGACAGACCCCATTTGGGTTGTACTGTAATGGTCCATCAACACCGAGATCAGACTCACGGAAATGGAACAGTTTAATTTTAAAAAATGGAAAGCAAATACCACAGAGCTTTATCCTTCTCACTCTTCAAGATTACAGCTTTGGTACTGTGACTCCTGTGAACTTGATAGAGTGGATACTAATGGGCCACAGGAAACAAAAACAGACTCCTAACATTAGCTAGAAAGTGTAAGCACCGGGGAAAGCCAAAAATAGGCTGCTAGCTCCTCCCATATTATCCCTGTATTCAGAAGGAGCACAAGCATCCAGAAAGAGAGTCATCACTGGCACTTAAATATAATCTTCTATTAGGGAGTTACCACAGCAGCCTGTGGCTATTAAATACTTGGTACTAGCAGGGTAAGTATCTGACACTCACCTGCAGAGAAGAATGCATAAATGAGAGGAGACACTTGAAAGGCAAAAACGTATCGCACGTGCTGCGGTGGGTGTCACTGAGAACACAGAAAACTGTTAGAAAGGAAAGTGCAAAGAGCTGAAGTATAAAGCCTGCTGTCCTAAGAGTGCAGGAAATGGTTCCTCTCAAATGTTCTTCCTACCACTGCTTTCGGCTTGGGAAGAAATTCCTCTCTCTCCATGTTCTTCAAAAGAAAGCATTTGATTCCACTCAAATTCCACTCTTGTCATGAAATGGATCTGAGAAGAGAAAGCGCCAGCAGTTCCTCAAGTTATTAAGAAACTTACTGCACAAAATGGAACATCTGAAGAAGAAAGCCAAACCAGGCCAAGCAATCCTGGCGCTGTCCCTGCATCCTGCACACTCGCCCACCGTGAGCACGGTGTCCTTTGATAGCCTCCTGTGGAGGCTGCCTCTTAGCATCCGGGTCTGAATACAAAAATAAAAGCAGATGAGAAAACCACCACCGTCCCACAGCAGAGAGACGGGTTTCACACACGAAGTCAGGCTCCTAGCTGACCTACGCTGGGACAAGCACAAGAGAAGTGAGCCGAGCAGACAGAGATGAAGCCTGTTTGGCAGCGCTTCCCGCAGACCCCTTTCACTCATCATCAGTCTCCCAGAGCAGTTCCCAAGATGAGGTGCTGCCATCTCATGGAAGAGCCCTAGGAAAGCCTGTGGTCCAAAACCAGCGCTGCTCTTTCTCACCGCATTCCTTCATCTCCCTCGGTTTAGTCTGGGATTGGTAACTGGTGTAAAAAACAACGTCCTTTGCAAAGATCTGCCTGTTGTGCCGAGTTATTCTTTGTGGAAGTTACTTGATCGCCTTTGACTTCACAGGAACGTTCAGAGCATCCGGGTGAGAAAGGGCACCAAGCAGCCTGGCTGCTACACCCGGCGCTGCCTCCCGCAGAGGCTTCTTGTACAACACAGCAAAAGCCAGCTGGAGTCACGCGGCCGCTACAGGGTAAAGGAATCATTTTTACTTCCAGGGAAAGGAACCAGTTTTAAGGCAGTTACTCTCCGTGCTCAGCTTCTGGTCTTCTCTATATGGCCAGCTTGAAGCAGCTGAACTCAAGGTGAAGCAGCTGAACTCAAGGTGAAGCAGCTGAACTCAAGATGTGATTTTTAAGATGCTTACTAAGACAAAATACGCCGGCTTAAGCCTGAAGCCAGCATGTACACAAGGATTCCATTTCTGCACGTGTAAGGCACAGACAGCTGCATTTGCAGAAGGTCAGGGAGATTCACGGAGATATTCTGCCTTTGATCTAGAAGAGAAAACCCTCCACAAGGGATGTATGTGTTAGTGCATGATAGAAAAATCAGTTCTTCTGATAAGAAGAAAATAGTTTTTCAGATAAGAACTGCTTGAGAGAATAGTCAGCAAGGCTAAGACAACTGTATTTTTGTGAGTGTAGGGACTCCTTTAAGCTCACAACTATTGCTGTCACCTAGGACAAAGTATTCAACTTGAACATCTAAATGAGCAACATTTTTGGAAGAGATATGATCAGCACAAGTATCAGTCACGACAGAAGACAAATACCATAGAATCACAGATTCCTTGAAGGTCACTTGCAACCTAAAGCATTCAAAGGCCGTCTAGTCCAACATTCCCTGCAGTGAACAAGGACATCTTTCACCAGATCAGGTCGCTCGGAGCCTCATCCAACCTGCTCTGGAATGTTTCCAGGGATGTGGCATCTACCACTGCTCTGGGCAGCCTGCTCCAGTGTTTCATGACCCCCAGAATATAACATTTCTTCCTTACACCTAGTCTAAATCTAGCCTCTTTTAGTTTAAAGCCACAACCCTTCGTCCTGTCACAACAGACCTTGTTAAAAAGTCTGTTCTCATCTTTCTAACAAGTCCCCTTTAATACTGGAAGCCCTCAATAAGGTCTCCCTGGAAACCTCCTGACTGAACAATCCCAGAGTAGAGGGGCAGACTCACATCCCTGGACTTGCTTGCCATGTTTCTTTAGATTTAGCCCAGGTGAATACCCTACTCCCACAGCAGCAACCACAACAGCTCACACTGACCCACTAACAGCAGTGAATGGAGAGAATGGAAAATTTGGAACTCAGCAGAGGAAAGGTTTTGCCTGGAATCCATGGTTTGCTGGAATCGAGAGCTTCCCCCCATTCATGGCCTGCAGGAACTGTCACGCTGGAAATGGAGACTGACTTGGAAGCACATGGAACAGGAAACTTATCCTTAAAGGAACCACTGAGGACAGGAAAGCCAGACTGAGCTACAGACACCACGTTCCCACAAGGAAAAGAACTGCTGGAGGTTTCTTCCCCCTGAGCTGGTGAAGGTAGAAGCTTGGAACAGTTATGTAAGAGCATGTGATTAATCTCTGTATGCCTTGCTGCTAGGGTTTTTCAGTTGTGTGAATTAAGTATGTCCTGTTTTTCCCCAAATCAAACTAGCCTTTGGTTTTACCTGTGAATTAAGTGGCTTCGAACCCTTTTTGGTTTTGGTTTTTTTTTTGCTTTGTCCCATTAGCACATTGATTAAATTAATTGGTTAATCTCATCTTGATCATGACCAACATTGATGGCGAGCCAGGCAGGAGTGAAGATAAACCAGTGAACACAAGTCACAGGCAGATAGTCTAAAGAAAAAGCTCACACTGCATGGGGTCTGTAAACCCCATGCTCAATAGATTAAACTGATACCTCTCACGAGGTAAATATCAACCAAGGACCTCAGACAGTAGCACAGAGCTGCAGGCACCTCATTTCCTTCAATAAAGTCACTGCTAGTACCAGCCAAAAAACACAGAACTTTGAAGGACTGCTGAGGAGAGCAAAGCAAGCCTACAGAGACATCAGGATCACTTGGTACGGTAAGTGCATCATCCAGCACCTTCGCTCTGCATCATTCTTTCCAAGAACAAAACTTTCCATTGAAATCTGCTCTAAACCACAGGAAGTGTAAGAGCATCCTCTCTCTTACCCAAAGCCACAGCTTTGGGTACATAAGTCAGTGGCTCTAAGGTTGGGCCATAATACCTATTCCTCTGCACTTCCAGTGCACCTAAACAAAGCCTGTGTAAGAGCATCACCAAACTGTTATGGGGAAGCTACAATTACCGAGCTAGAGAGAAGTGCTTGTGGTGAGGGCACTAGGCAGAAATTCAAGCATGTTAGTTCAAGCTGCAGGTTTCTGTCTCCTTGGGAGATTTTACACAAACAGCTTGTGCATAAACACTCAAAGTGAGTTTGACACCTAAATGCTTCTAGAGATCAACACCAACACTGAGGTGACTCACCAAAAATACTTCAGAGGACTCATCGTGAAGAGCTCACAGACAGGTGCCACGACAAATATTCTCTCTTCCTCTCTCTTCCTTCTCTCATATCAGCTTGAAAAGACTTTATTAGCAGCCCTTCTTAGTTATCCTATTATAATGCTTACATTGGTCTTCATATAAAAATTCCAGTGCTTTCATGACCCCTTAACTGGGATACATAAAATTTCAGCTGAATAAAACCTTATGGTTTCCAGGGCCCATGTAGTCTCCAACCAGAGTGTAAAATAAAGAGGTTTTTTTAACATAATAGGAAAGATTTTAAAAACACATTGCCTTTTGTCTTTTTTTCCCCTCTTTTTTTATTCACTCACTTTTTTACTTTCCTAACAGGCTCCTCAAAACAGCTTCAGTCTTTCAGCAGTGCCCAGTGTTTTCTTTGGCAAATTTGGAGAGCTGGGTTTGGAGATTAAAATAAATTGCACAAAGACCAAAACAGGATTAGGAGATTTGACAGGACTCCATAAAAATAACTTGTACACAGGCAGAGGGGTTATTTTTCACTAGGTCATTTTAAAGAGAAAAGCTCTGAAGGAAGAGTTCTGCTTGGTGGCAAACACATCTTAACCCTCACAAAGCCTGCAGGAGAGTCTGCAAGGGAGGCAGAGGTTAGAGACTATGAGAACACACACAAACTCTCCCATCCTAGAAGTTATTTGACACGTGATTAGGCATAATTCTTCATACGATGCAGGCATTTGAGCAATGGCTAAAGGGACCTTTATGTCAGTCAGTCTTGCAGGCAGGTTGGGGTTGGGGGAAGCAGAAAGGAGCAGATTATCATCTGAACAATCACAGGCTTGCTTTTTCATTCACTTCCCCCGTCCCCAATTTGCTGCATCACCTCCCTGTATTGGTTATGCTGTAAAAATACCTAAGGTTCATGGGGATAAACTGTGCATCCATCCTGCTTGCAAGGAGGGATAGAGAAGATTTTACACGCATTACACATGGAGGTCAAGCTGCAGAGCACTTCTCTTCCAGCCCTTCTGCTCTGACAGCACAGGGTGGATTTCTCTCTTCTGTGAGATAAGACATCGTCCTCCAACACGGTGGATGTTTCTATAGCGTGATGTGAGCAGCAAAACATTCAGAGGGTACGTAACCTCTAACTAACAGATAGCCACTGCCCTATTCAGTTGCTCCCCTACTAGATAGATCAGTGTAATCCCCCATGCAATGCAGACAGTGAACATTTGCAAGTAATCACAGAACGTCAGGGTATTCTTTAGGATAAATTACCATTAAACTACATTGCTGTCCTAGTGTCATGCAACTTCCTCCCTTCCCATTTTCAGCCATGCCCACAAGACTTAGGCATCCCTAAAGTATCTCCAATTTACTTTCTGTCACAGGGAGGGTGACAGAGCACTGGAACAGGCTGCCCAGGGGAGTTGTGGAGTCTCCTTCACTGGAGACGTTCATGACCCACCTGGATGTGTTCCTGTGTGACCTGGTGTAGATGATCCTGCTGTGGCAGGGGGATTGGACTAGATGATCTTTCGAGGTCCCTTCCAATTCCTAATGATTCTATGATTCTGTGATCTTGATTACCAAATGAAGATAGACCTAGAACTCCTGACTAAGCATAGGCAAACCACACAAAAGTTAATTGCTCACATGTGGTCACTAACATATTAATAGCAGCCAGTTTAGAAGATCTCAACTGCACAGTGCTGCCCAGGGCTAATAGCAGCAGGAAAGCACATGGAGCCAGAAGTGCAGGCCTGGGTCAACACAGAGCAAACAAGAAAACATGAATTTAAGTAGCTGAATGAAACAATTCTCAATTATATGATACACTTATAGATAAACACTCCATCACCATCTGCCAGAAAAAGTAGGGACTCTATAGCATTTGTTTTTCCTTAATGCACTTTCCTTCATTTCCAAGCTCGCTGACTGTACTGCTGTCAGCACAAAGTCGTGATGGACAAATGCACGACACAGTATTTTTCAGCCTTCTCTAAGCAAAAGCAAAGCAAGCTTCCTTGTATTGTCTATTCCTCTTTTTTTTCACGCTTCCACATATGTGTCTTTTGCTTATTGGACAAAAGTCCTGATCACGTGCTTAAGTCTTTAGTGATCCACTAGGTTAATTAGCAAGCAAGCAGAGTTTACATATTTTCAACCCTTCTCCAATCTCCTACACCCAGGTGCCAGAGGTTCCCACATTCTAAATCTTCACTTGTGCCTTCTACATTACCTTGTTACCATGACGCTTGGTGGTTCTCACCAGTTGGTCGCATTTCTCAGCTGAGATGTTTAACCCTGCAGTTGCGTTTTCCCATGACCTGCTCCTTCTGCAGCTCCTCGGGCATTTCATTCTGCCATACGCTGCAGCAGAGCACAAGTGGGGCTGGTCATCCTCCAGGATTTGCTACTAACAGTATCACAGTGTTTTAGGACTCAGCTAGGACACAAAACCCCAAGTACGCATTCAGAAAGAAAATGGACTACCACAGGGTGATTAAACTAAAAACTTGTGTTCCAGGGAACCAAAAAAAAAAGCCCTAGAGGAGCTTTTCCTGTGTGGAAAACAGGCACCAAGCAGTCAAGCTGCTTTCCTCAGAGCCACACCAGGAACTAAGTCTATTACTAGGTTTATGTTTTTGATAAGAGTTTATTTCTACAAACATTAATGCATTCTAAACAGAGGTGCAGAATCAGAGAGAGATGGTATTATTAGTTGTGTACTGTATTACCCCAAAAGAAAAACAACTGAAAGTGCATCACTCTGCAACAGGCACCTTTCCTGCCCACCAGCAAAAGCACCTGCTGCTTTATTGTACATGTTATAAATGAGGCCATGTTGGTTCTGTTAGATACGTAGGCACCTGGCAAGCACAGGTTTCAGTACAAGCCTCAGCTAAGGGGCCATGCTCTCTTTAGAGCAAAGAAAATAAACGTTCAAAAGAAGGACAAGCTTGCTACTGTTAAGGTTCCAAAAACAGTGGAAGAGGTTGCCTGTGGATGCAATACAATTGTTATTGTTTGGTTTCTTGTAAGAGTATTTTAAATACATGAATGGCTTGAGTGTACCTGATCCTTTCTTAGTACAGAGAGAACGACCAGGGTGTCTGGAAGTCCTTTCCTGCTATGTCTTTACAGTGTAAGTCTGCATACATAGAATATACTCACACTTCACACTAATATGACAGGCTGTCAAGTATTTTTGACTGTCTGGAGGGCATGGACAAATGCATTTCAATGCTTTTATTCCTTTGGACTACTATTGTGAAATACACAGCACATAACTTCCACTAAGCTCACAATACTGCTACCCACATTGTGTGGACCGCAAGAAAAAGGAAGCAACCCACTGCAGGACTTCGGGTCTCACTGCTGCCTATCAGGGGAAACATCATTGTACTTCCTTTTTGATTGCTGCAACCTCACAGCTTGTCTTATCTCTCCAGGTAAATGGAAATTATTAAGACCAAAAGATTATTTTTTTCTTACTGCTTAAAGGGAAGGAAGATAAGCAGACAGGTTACTCCCAAGGTTAAACTCACCCGCTGGCTCAGCCATGGAAATCTGCTAGTCAGTCCACCATATTTCATCATTTTTGTCTGTGAAACAACAGATCTTTCCTTCAATTTTATTTGCCAGCTTACACACAAACCTGGGAACAAGATATAGAGCAGCAAGATATAGAGCAGCAGGAAGGTGCTCCTGTCCCCAGCCCAAGGTCAGTCAAATCTCACAGTCAGAGCTCACTGGTTCCCAGATACACTTCCTGTAGCACCAAACCAGAGAAGTGGGCAGCAGCCTGCTCTCTGGAGTGGCACTGTCAACTACAGAGCTCTGCATTGCTTCACCTGTATCTGAGCTATCTCCTGCATCCATCCCACATTAACAGTCCATTTCATACCTTTACTCATGTACCATCTTTCTACATGGACTGCTACATATGCAGGGAGAGGCCCAAGTATTCAGACCTGACACTAAAGGGTTCTGTTGTATCTTTTGGTTCACACCAAGAAACAGCAATATGCTGCAGTAACAGCATTACTGCAGCCATTTCATGGACCCTTCTGGAGCACTCGTCTCTTCCAACTAAATCTGCTAATTCAGTAAGTCTTCCGTGTCCTACAAGCTTTGACTCAAAGACTAAGTTATGGAAAAGCCTGTGTGAGTAATGCCTACAGTCCTGAAAGCCAACCATTTGGTAACGCAAACATTATTGCCGGCGCTCGAATGCTGTCACTGCTCCAACCGATTATGTTGGAAGTGGTCTTAGACACCATTATTAACACTTCACTAACACACATAAGGCCCTGTCTGAGCGAGCTTAGCTCTGCAACATCTTGGACTCCTTCCTATGTTTCCCTATGGCAAGATTTAAACTCTGCCACCTGTGAGGACATTTTTGCTCCTGGGCCATACAGCCCAGCTACCCTCCAACCCCAGTATGCCAGACAGGAGACAAGTACCATCCCTGTTAATTGCTGAAAGGAGTAGCCAGTGGACCACGACCTCAGCACACCCTGTGCCACAGAACTGCTCCAGAGCTTTGAGGCATGTGCTGCCTTCCAGTACAGCTTAAAACACCTATGGAAAAGGAGATCTGCTGCTGCTGCTGCTGCAAGTAGGCTAACACATTAAAGCAGCAGTTCTTTGCATCAGGAAGACAGAAGACATAAAGCAGGTACAGATTCACTGCTTGAACACAGCTCCTGCCTCGGTATTTCATATCCTTTGGTTTCAATCAATGCACGAGGCCATACAGAGTGAAAGGCTCCATCTTTTCCTGGCTGGAGAGGGATTGTGAAAAATGCCTATGTCCACTGCAAGCTCAAAGACAAGAGGCAAAAGGCATAAACTGTAACAAGGGAGGCTCCACTGAGTATTAGAAAATACTTTTCACTGTGGAGGTGACCAAGGACTAGCACAGGTTGCCAGAAAGGCTGTGGAGTCTCCCTCCCTGGAGGTACCCAGAAGCCATCTGGACAAGACGCTGCACAATCAGATGCACATATACCTGCTTGACCAGTGGGGTCTGCAGCAGATGGCATCCAGAGATACCTGCCAGTCTCCAAACAGTCGACGTTCAGCAAACTGTTCAGGAGAAAAATCTACGATGAATCACGTCTGGACAGCTGTGCTCGCTGACCTCCAGCACCTTGAATACCCAATTGATCTAGAACTTTAGCTACGATTTCATAGCAAGCTTGGGTATTAACAGCACATAAAGCCCAAATCTTGCTTCCATGAGTGCCCTTCCTTTTGTTCCTCTGCATGACACTGCCCACAGATTCTGTCCCTTTGTCATACATATGCTGAATTCAAATAGTTCAGTACGCCTGAAGCTCAAGTTCAGAGATAATACAGAATCACTAACAATACATTAACACAGAATCTGTATTTGAAAAAAAGTACATTAATAGCAAAAATGGTTTGTATTTATAGTATGCTTGCTATATTGTGAATCACATAATTATCTATTTTCATAAGCCTCATACATTATGTTGTTAAAACCACCTTCACAGTTGAGGCAGCTGCTACTGCTCTTCCCTGAAGCACAAGATCCAGATATATGCTGAAGGCCAAGCTTCGTACTGTCACAGAATCACAGAGCATTAGGGATTGGAAGGGATCTCGAAAGATCATCTAGTCTAATCCTCTCACCACAGCAGGATCACCTAGATCCAATCACACAGGAAAACATCCAGGAGGGTTTTAAACATCTCCAGAGAAGGAGACTCCAATCTCTGAGGTAAGAGGCCCAGAACTGCCCCCAGTATTCAAAGGGAGGCCTCCCCAGTGCCCAGTAAAGGGGGGGAATTAAGTCCCCAGACCTGCTGTACACACTACTCCTGATAGTGTTAGAGGCTGTCTAACCAAGTACCTGAGAACTTAAGTGCCTGCAGAGCTAGTGCAATTCTGCCTTTATTGTCTTGCCAGCGGCTAACCTGTGCTACAGAAACAATGATTCAGAGCTACTGGGCTGTTTCCTGAATCAACAAACAATCCCGGTAGTCACACTCCTCGGATCAGAAAGTTCAGGCTGACAAGCATTAAAGACTGGGAAGCAAGTGCTCCTGGCAAAAGGATCCAACCAGACCTGTTCCCAGAACCACATAAATACAGAGCCCATCAAGGCAGAACACACTGTAGAAGTTTCATTCAGGTCATTACTTGATACTTCTATTTTAAGGCTGCTTCTGAGGTTTTAAAGCTTCTAAAATAAATAACTAGAGCCCAAGAGTTACAGAATCTCACTAGGAATTTTGCTATCATTGCACACAAAATGGGCAAAGACGCTGCAGAAACCAGTAGCACAAGAAAAATCTTAGTTCATCACCACTGCCATTTTAACTCCAACGGAAAAGACCAGTTGGTACTCAGGCACAAAGGAGAGGACAAAACTGACTCTTGCATTAAAAGCAGCCACAGAATGTAAGCATGCAGTAGCCTATAAACACACTTTCACCACTTTTTTCCCTGTATAACCCATCATCCATTTTTAATTAAGGTGCCACAGGTACTCAAGAGTAAGGTATGTGGAAACTTTATAGAACTTGGAAGAACTTTCACGGAGAGCTTCTCTCTTTTTTCCCCCAAAAGCTAATCCTGTTGGAAAGTGACCAGGAAAAACACCTTGTGTTTTGCCCTTGAAGGATCAGCTACTCTGAAAACCATGCAATAATTTGTCTGGTAACAGGAAAAAGCCCTGCTCATACCAATGTTACTTAGTGACACCTTCATGAAGGACAGCAGGACACTGAAATCTACTACAGGAGCTTTGGACAATATTGCACATATGGGCTGGATACAGCAACTTGAACGTTTATATTGATCCTCCAAGAGCTAAATAGCAGTAACTCAAGCTGATCACTAAAACAGGCAAGTGTTTGAAAAAAGAAAAAGCATCCAGTTCAGCCTCAAAACATGCAATTACTGCACTGAATTACAGGGCAAGAAAAGAATGATTCTTGTAGTTCACCATCAGGTTACTGGCAATGAAACTAACAAAACCCAGTACCCAGAGCAGTTACCATCGTGGTACGTGATGACAGCAAGACCACCATTGCTTCTTGAATTTCTGCCAATGTTGATGAGACAGTCACCAGTACTGCTTGGGAATTTACTGAACTCACTTGCATTTTGTTAAGACTGGCTTTGAGACAGCTGTTGATTTCATTATTGCAGTAGGAAAGCAGGAAAAGTGATGTAGTTTGGATAAAAGCCCCACCAGCAACTAAAAAACAAAAAATCCTCCAAAAGCTGGCACTGTAAAAAAAGACAAAGCTGTAAGAACCCTTACTAGTACTCTCAAGCATAAGGGCAAGACGATGCAAAGACTGTACATAATCTTCCACGCTGGTACAGAGAATACAGAAACACTCCGACAGCCACCAGTACTTAAATGCTAGCCAATATTATTTTTTACTACAGAGAACATTAACTGGAAACACCTCAGTTTTATTAACTGCCTTTCATCATATACAATTTCTCATTAAACTCTGCTCTAGTACTTTTTAATAAAAATAGCTGCCACAGAAATGGGCACATTCTCATCAAAGAGCAAAAGGTTATCTCCCTTAACCCTCAGGTCCTCAGTCCTACTAAGGTAGACTGAAGAACCTCTTGTGCACAAATCTCTGCCTGCAATACTCAAAACTCCCAAAACCTAGGCCTAAACCAGTACTAAGCAGAGGTTACTAGGCAGTTTAAAATAGTTCAGATATGCTCATGCTACAGTTGCAACAGTGGAAGTGTACCTGGAGACAATTCCCACCTGCCAAAGGGAAAAGCAACTTTGAAAGAATGGAACAGTCTTACGTGAAAGATGGCAGTCCCCAGGAGAAAGAACATTTTGGATTTAAAAAAGGAAATACATCAAACGTAGCAGAGTAAGAGTCATTGATGCTAAAATTGCTTCTTGACAGAGCAATGAAGAAAGGAGGTGAAATTAGAGGAAAAGCCACCCCTCAGGGACATAAACATGCTTAAAAGAGACAGAAAGTTATAAGTAAATCAAAAAGCCAGCAAATGTATTCTAAAAAAGAAAAAACAAAAAGCTGTCTAACTGTCTGAGTCACACCAAATACGCTGTTTCAGAATGCAAATACTCTTCTGAAAAATACGGTGGAGAAAGAAGGAGCAATGACCTGATTCCCTTGCAGAACAATACCAACTATTCAACGTCCTGTAGTTCCTCCCTTTGGCAAGGGCTGGCAAATGTGGCAAAGGCAAAATGAAAGACGAATCTAGGTCCTGTGATAAAGAGGCCTTTTGAGAGAAACAGAAAATTACATCTCAACATAAGGACGCACTCAGAATAGGGGGAAAACAGGTATTTAAAGAAACTACAGGTATCTCCCAGAATAGCAATACTTGCTCAATATTACTGAAATACTAATAAATAAAGGTATTCAGAGTTTTAATGCTCCTAGAAGTTTCCTCTAGCCTACAAAAACCAACATCCTTTGACCTCAGTGCTAACAAGTTCTGCTCAGCCCACATATTCTACATGAAATAATACAAATCTAGCAGTTGAATACAATATGCATCCATTTTAATATTAACTACATGTACGCATTTAAATTACCCTACTAGATTAGCAATACTATAGACACCACATTTGGTAAAAACAACTAGCACGATTAAGCCTTCGAGTTTTGGTACTGTTTCCTAGCAAGTGTAAAACAGAATAGAAAACAAAGTTTCCTTGTGAAGAATAAAGTGTATTTTAACAAAGCAGCCAAGACCTGCTGCAAAATACAGATCATGTATGCTAGCATTTACACAAATCCTTGCAGTAATAAAAGGTATTGTTATTCACTGTATTTACAAGAAACTGCCCAAAAGTTCAGTTACTGATTGCACTATATCAATTACTTGAAAATAAAAAACCACAACAATATAGTGTCCTTATCCTTCAGAAATATTTTTTCTGCAAGAAGTGACCTTATTCAAACTGCAAGTGCTAGAAAATATACAACTCTACACTAGGAAGAGGTTAGAAAAGTTGAATACTGTGGAAAAAAAATTTATTAGTCTATACAAGTCTTCTGAAACAAACCATTGGCTTTGATACAGTAAATTCAAGTGAATGCTCAATGCAATAGTATTTTTCCATACAGAGATTAAGAAGCCCTATAGCTTCTCATTTAGTGTCTGTGACAGGAAGTTTTATTTCTGAACAAGTAGCCGCACAAAGCAGTCATCCAACAGAGAACTCACAGCCACAGTGAGCTATACTTTGAGATAGTTGTACTACAAACATTTAGGAAAATGAGGCATCTGTACTGAAGTGTGGCAAATTGATTCACAATGAAGGAACAAAGATGTCATTCAGACCCCTTGCCAATAATGAAGACTTTGTACAGCAAGTCTTAGACTGTATCATAAAAACCTAGAGTGCAAGAGTACCACAAATTTAGTATATAAATATCACAGGATTAAAACTCCAGTTAAGCCATCAACTGAAGTGATGATTAAAAAGAAAAAATGGGCGAGCCCCCAGCTTTGCAAAGGAAATTTTCAAGCATCTCTTCAAGAAGGTGCTGATACCAACTACAGCCTGTGCCAATTTGTTTTAGACAGCTCTGCTGTAAGACAAAAGTTTAGCAGACTTGTCCAAGAACTGTATAACCTTGCTGTTTTTAATACCATAAAAAAGCATTTACTAGAAGAGATGAAATGTAACATTTATAGCTCACACTGTTTCCAAGATCTACGCACGCTATATAGGTCTCTAACTCTTATAATTTAAAAATAAGACAAAAAGCATTCGATGTGGTAATGTGTTTCTGTTAGACAGATTTGTTGAGAACAGTTACATGATGAATACACTGTTGTAAAAGTTTTAGTGCATCTGTTCTTGCACATTATTTATGCTACTTATAAAAACCTGAAAATTGCAAATTGGGCATGCTTACCATAACATTTTTCAAACTGGGAAAGCTGCAGAACATTTTTCCTACAAGTGTTCACTGCCATGATACAAAACAAATATGTGCAAACTGCAAGGTCCCTAAAAATAGCATTTAATGAATTTATGTACAGAAAGATGTCACTATCTGTTTAAATACGCTAAGAATAAGCTTCCCAAAGTTTATAACATTGAACAATATCCACCACATGCTCCGCCTCCTCCATATCCTTCTTCCTTGTTTGATAATTTTACACCTCTGTTTTGGCTTTCACTCTCCCACAGTCCAGGAGTCTGAATGATTTTTTCAACAAGTTCTTCAAAGGCACACTGTACACCATCACATGTTTTTGCACTAGCCTCTGGAGAAGGGACACAAAAAGTCAAGCGTTAACATAGCTTCTCGTAACTTTAATATTTCTCTTTCAGTTGTTAACTTAAAACCAAGACTTAATACTTCCACAATATACTCTACAATAACACAACACTGCCAAAATTAGCAGGTTATATGGCTTTCTTTCCCAACATAAGACAGTGCCTCATAAGACTTAAGAGCTTCCAAGCTGAATGTCACTAGACTACATGGAGACAGTCATAGCTTAGCTTTGCTCTTCCATTGAAAGGAGGGTTCTATTAACCTAACATGTCTGACAAACCTGGTTGCTGCTCTGTATTGCAGTTCTGTGCATTACTCAGAACTGCAGTACCACCACATCCTATGAGGCAAAGATCCATGCTGTAAGTTTCTGGGTCAGCCTCCATGATGAAATGTCGTAAGGGATCTCATTTCTTCTGTAGTTAGTAGAATTTAGGTAATTTAACTCAGGAGCCTTACTTTGGCTAAGCCAAAGAAACTGAAATTGTTCAGTACCACTTGGGCTTGACCTGTTCTACACAGCCATGCAGGTCACTGGCACAACACAGCATGCCAATATAGATATATATGTATGTGTTCATTTATCTTGTGTCTTCCATGCATTTCACAGCATAAATTAAAAAACTTAATGAAATGAATAATAAATTAGAATGAATTTAGTAAGTTTATGTGTAAAGAATCACTTCATCACACACTTTATTATTACAAAACTTTGCCTACAAGTTCCATCTCATTCTGCAGTAAGGGAAGACCAACACATCTGACTATTTTTACATCCCAGTCCAAATACAGATTTCTGCCTTACTTTACTGAAAGCTGGCCACTAGCATCAATTTTCCCTCTTTCATTTTGCTGAAGTTAGAAAGTCAGCTGGGAAATCAGGCAAAACCCCAAAACTAAAACAGTTTTGGTCAGACTACAGTAGAACCTGTATTCTGCCTTTAATCCTTATAGATTTCACTACAGTCATCCACTGTTAGAATAGATGCCTAGACATATTTGGGGACAAATAGTAACAAATGTGAATATCTATTATCTTTGCAGCTACTACAGTTGAGAAATATCCTCAATTCAATTGTACGCATAAAAGCTAGCAGTCCTACAGAAGCTGTAATTTTCCTTACGTAACAAAAATCAGTAAGATCCCTGCAAATATCTGCAACATACCTATGAACAACATGGAATGCTTTCTTGCAAATTTGAGACCTTCATTTCTGTCAACTTCACGGTTTTCCTGTCAGACACAGCATTAATACACATTATTAACAAAATAAATCAACAGATGACACCAACAGAATTACGGTTGAATTCTGTTTACCTTATCAATCTTGTTTCCAACTAGCATTTTCACAATGTCATTCCTTGTGCAGTATGTTTCCAGTTCAGTTAACCAGTTATCCAGCTTCACAAAGGTATCTCTTCTTGTGACATCATAAACTGAAAGACAGTAGCAGTATTATTTCCACTATATTATTTCCACTCTTTTTCCAGGAAATACAGTTTATGCTATAGACAGAGCAAATACCTATGGCTTTTTAAATCAGAAAATTGAACAAGTCACAAGGATTCCAATTTATTTACTACAGCAAGGCAGTAACTGCAAAAAAAAGGTTGAATATCCATCATCTCAAATCACTGATTATACTAATGCAGAGCAACTCTAAGATTCTCATCCACCCTTCTTAAAACTGATTTACCCTGAGGAATCCTAGCTTATAGGCTAGAGATCATCATTCTCCAAAGAATTCTACACTTGCAGGCTCTTGATGTAGAATAGTTCAAAACATCACTACACAAAAGTACATAAAGGGGATTGGCATGATCTTCGGCACGGAGCTAATGATAATTGTTTCATTTAACACCACTAATATGCTATTGATTCAGCTTAAAAAAATAAACTGATCACCAAATCCTCACAAACACCGGTGAACTACAGAGTTTTCAACATTTTAATGTTCCAAACATTAGTATTCATGTGAGATGTAAGTAATAAGCCACCCAAGGAGCAGAGAGGGAAGACAAAAAGCACAATTCACTAAACCTATAATCCACTAACCAGCAACATCCCAATATGAAAAAGTTTTTTCCCTTCATTCTCACATTTGCATGTGCAGACAGGCATAAACAACGTTTTTCAATCAAAGCTACAGCTTAGCTTGCATGAACAACCTTATTTTTAGGAAGCAGTTTAACAAAGAAATAGTCAGAAGACTATTAAATAAAATAGGAAAGCAGACCTGAAATCAGAAATTTCTCTCAAACAGTACTTACAGTTGGAAGCTGTAAAAGTAAACAAGTAGCAGGTTCAATGCCAACAACTAATTGACTTGACAAGACAAGCCTTGACAACATCTTCCCATAACAGAAGATAATGTAACTCAGCCTTGAGAAATAGCACATATACAACAACAAAACTTGGCACAGCCTCAAATAAATTAAGCTTACTTTCCCAACCTTTCTTTAACTAGCTCCTCACTTCTAGCAATGGAGAAGGAGAACTTCAGAGCTCAGTGCACATTTAAGACATTTCCATGTACTAAACAAAAGCAAGACATGCTTCACTGTGAGGTTCAAATTACAGGGATTGGCCTGGGTTTCTCCTACACAGACTGATGCTTTTTGTGCTCCCAGCTAGTATTTCTCTATGTGATTCTGACTGTGTAACAACCCACCACTATGAAGACACAAACAGAATAAAATCACAGGCAGACTCAACCGTGTTTATATCAATTTCATTAAGAGAAAGGAATAGAGAGGAAAAAAAACAGAGCAAGCTGTATTACATGCTGACACAGAACAAACACACAGAGAAGATGATTTTGAAATTTTTTTTTACACTGGAGTTGGTCAGCACAGGTAGAAAACAAAAGTAGTAAACAAAAGGCAAAATCCTGGCAACCCAGCTCCAAGCTATTCCTTCAAACATTTTCATCTCATGCAAAAAGTGAGGCTGACTACCTAAGAAAGAGGCCAGACGTCAAATTCAAGATCCTTGATAAGTTGTACAAGACAGAGACAATGACTGTTGACATCAGGAAGATACTGTAGAAAGGTAGTATGAGTTTGTATTATTCCAGTGCGTGAGAAAACCACAAGCTTATTCAAAATAGCATGCAAAGCTATACTTACCTAGAATAACACCTTGTGCACCTCTATAGTAACTAGGTGTTAATGTTCTGAACCGCTCCTGACCTGCAGTATCCTAAAAAGCCATTAAGAAAGTTTCATTATTCAGAATTTGAGCAGAATCTTATTTAGTTTTCAGGCAATCTGATTCTAACACACGTAGAAAACAGAAATCAAAGTATACTCAACTACCAGATTAACTTCCCCTGTTGTTTACTGCACATTAAGATTTTATGTAGTCTGTGATGGGAACCACCCTTAAACAAACTGCTAGGTGTGGTAAATAACTGGACAATACAGCAGTTAAGTTGGCTATTTGTGCTTCAGCTAGTAGAGCAGCAGCCAGCAAGACAGAAGTGTAGCTGCAGTATTAAGATGTCGTGACAAGAGGAAAACGTGTAACAACAAAACTAGTTCCCTCATTTAAATCATATTGGTCCAATTCCATTTGATTCAGTGCCGGGGTAAATGTATTTAATATGCTATGACAGAGAAGCAGAAGTTAGAGGCTTTTTTGTTTTTAAGTTGAATTTGCATCCTCAAATTTAATGTGTCAACAGTTCTGCAAAAACACAAGTATCAGAACGCTGTTCTCTTATCAGAGAGTAAGCTACAGTTCAAACACACTGCAGACCTGGCGCACAGAAGACTTAAATAACTTCATTGTAGTTACCTCAGGCCAAGAGACACATGAAACACTGGGGAAAAAAAAGGTTCCTCACCAGAGAATCTGAGTAACTGAACTTCCAACATTCCACAAGTCACTTAAGACAAATCCCACAAATCTCAAACTGGTTTTGTGTCATAATACACCTTTATGAGCGTATAATTTCCAGTTCACTTCAGAATTATTTCTTCATAATCACCATTATGAAAGAAGATAAACCCGAAGTTAGTCTGAAGTGGTATTTTCCATCCCATGATCGCTCATCATTCTTCTATCAGTTTGGTTTTCCTCCTGTATGTCTCTTTGTCAAGTGGTGGCAGTAATATATTATCCTTGCCAAACCCATTTATTTTAGTAACAATTACTATTTTCACAGAAAGACCTCAGTCCTGTTTTTCAGATGAGGTATGAAACAGCCTCTAAGCAACAGAAGTATTGCAATATACATTACATGTTCTACCACTACCTACAGAAGCAGAATTCTGGTATCTTGTTGGTGTGAGAAATAACGTTTTTTTCTTACTTGCTGCAAGAAGTCACAACTGGGTCTGAATATTCAAAAGGTGATTCAGTTGGTTTGCAGAATGGAGAATGTTTAAAAGACAAAAAAATCTTGGAAGCAGTTTTTCTTTCTTAAATTGCCATGAATTTAAAATTCTACTTTTAACTAGAGTAGGTGTTGAACACTAAAGCTACGATTACAAACACTGCCTCTCCCTCTTTCAGCTGCATCTGCTATGAATAACACTGATCTCAAGCTTATAAAAGCCTTTGCAAGAGGGTTACAACGTTTTTAGGCTAAAAATTGTTTTTACACATTTCATTTTAACATAAATTGAGCACACAACAGTAATTCTTAACCTACTATACACTAAATTTTGTCTAATCATTTAGATTAACACTTGTTACGTACAGACATGAATGCTGTATACACAGAACAATTAGATTAGTGAAGGATAACTCTTAAGAAGTTAATTACTCATTTAAAAGAAAAGATCTATGAATGGCCTCATTCATAATTTTAAAGTCCAACTGAGTTAGTATCATTTTATCTCAATCAAATCTGAAATCAGAGCTGCAGAATAAATTACAGGCAGCCAAATTGTCACACTAGCCAGCTGTCACACAATTCAGCTTACCTTCTCAATGATTCCACTCCTCAAAACAATCTTGTTATTTAAATGATTCCATACAAACTGTACATTATACAGCCAGCAGTACTTCTAAAGCAAAGCAATACATTAACAACTTAATAGAGACTTACCCATATTGCCAGTTTAGCTTTGTTTCCATCAACTGAAATAGTTTTCACCTTGAAATCCACACCTAGAAGAGGAAAAATATTTTAGCTCTTCAAATGTACTACAGCTATTTTTGAAAGAGAAAAATAAACAGAGAAGGAAAAAAAAAATCAAACTCAGAAAAACAAGTTGTGTTTTGACGGAAGCAAGAAGAATAATTTTCATTACATATTCATGAACCCAAGGTTTTGTGTCTGACACAGGCTTTTGCTTTGAGCCTTTTAAGCCGTTGAGTGAAAACATTCAATGAAGTAAGTAATACTACATTTCCTTTATTAAAGCACTTATTCCAGGACAAATATTCCAGTTTGTAATTCAAATGGATTAACTTTATACTCATTACTCATGGATGCGTTCTGCTTGAGCATGTCTGTGGCCTTGAGGAAAAACTTACTTTCAAAATAAAGAAGTGAGCTGCATTCAGGTAGATATTTGCTGTCTTTCCATACCTCAAACAACTGTACCAAGTTCCTTTCAAAGTGTTCACATGGAGGTAAACCACTACAGACAGAGACTCATGCACTACATGATTACTATCCTGTGTGATATAACTTTAGATGACAGTAATTCCTCTAACAAATCTGTCATTCCATGGATTCCAGCAATATTTAAGACTTACCAGTATCATGCCCAGTGATGAAGGAAGGAAAAAACAAATTACAAAAACCCAAACATGACATGGTAATAGTGTTGCTGTTGACAGATCATCTAATCATCTGCTACCTCAACATCTGACAATTTGCCCCTCTCTTATTTTTTTTTGTTACATACACAGGAACTAGCAGCCTATCACCTGCCCAAGGACCAGCAGCACAAAACTCAAGCCAAGACATGATGTTAATCATTGAATAAACGTAAAGGGCATAGCAACGTAGATCCGTTTGGGAGGCCACGATTAGATGTGATCCAGTTTGCTCTCATTTAATCCTTAGATTACCAACAGCAAGTAACTAGAAACATGATTCAACTATTGTGGTGTTACTCTCAGTTCCCCCCTACCCAGGCTGAAGCCCAGAAATGAAGTAGTAGTGTGGGAAGCTCACACCTTTATATGCACAACTTCCATCAGCAAACCTTTTGCACTTAAAATGGTAGTCATCATACTGGCCACAAAAATTAGAGTCTCTGGTTTAACTATGTTAACACTAAATATTTAATAGGGCCTCAAGTTAAGTGTGTTGTACTTGCATTCCCAAGGTCACACAGACTGCAAACAACCAAATAGCTGCCAAAATACACTGAAAGTCACAGGCGTACAGGATGCTTAAGAAACTGCATACTGCCATTAGATTTACAGTTTCACAGCAAATAAAGTCTAAAAGAGCTTTATTTAAAAATGCACACAATGATTACTGCACTATTCCATAGCTCTATCTCACAACGTTTCCTGAAGCATCAAGTGATTTTCAGACTACATTGTAAGTCCACACTCTTCAAGCAAAATTTTGCTAACGTATATTAACTTCAGCAGTAACTGAACACCATTTTTTACAAGGACTGAGATACTTAGTCCTTAACTCAGCAGTAATATATCTAGCACTCCATGCCATATGCAACGACAGTACCATTAATCTAGAGTTACAGTCACAGAATAGTCTCTATTAACTTAAAGAGCAGGTCTTTAAACTCCTTCCAGCTCATAGAAGACTGCTACACTAGCAAGCTGACTCAAATTGATCCTAAAGATCATACCATCCTGCCAGTTTTTCAGCACTAAGCACTAACTTTTAGAATCTCTTGGTTTAATGTAATTGCGTATTTCTTTCTCTAAACTGTAAAAATCACCATTGCTCAGTAAGTATGTCCAAAAGCTCATAGCACATTCTTTTATACATTAGTTTGACATTAGAACATTTAGAATAGAATCATAGAATCATTACGGATTGGAAGGGACCTCAAAAGATCATCTAGTCTAATCCCCCTGACACAGCAGGATCACCTAGACCAAGTCACACAGGAACACATCCAGTCGGGTCTTGAATATCTCCAGAGAAGGAGACTCCACAACCCCCCTGGGCAGCCTGTTCCAGTGCTCCGTCACCCTCACCGTGAAGAAGTTCCTTCTCAGGTTGATGTGGGACCTTCTATGTTCCAGCTTACAACCATTGCCCCTCATCCTATCGCTACATGACACCGAGAACAGCCCAGTGCCATCCTCCTGACACCCACCCCTCAAATATTTATAGACATTAATGAGGTCACCCCTCAGTCTCTTCTCCAAGCTAAAGAGACCCAGCTCCCTCAGCCTCTCCTCGTAAGGGAGGTGCTCCACCTCCTTTATCATCTTCGTTGCCCTACGCTGAACTCTCTCCAGCAGCTCCACATCCCTCTTGAACTGAGGAGCCCAGAACTGGACACAATACTCCAGGTGTGGTGTCACCAGGGCAGAGTAGAGGGGGAAAAGGACCTCTCTTGATCTGCTAACCATCCC
>VXBP01004577.1:448865-490068 GCA_013400115.1 Rhinopomastus cyanomelas
ACTTGCTATATATTTGAAGAAGCTCTTTTTGTTGCCTTTGACCTCTCTTGCAAGATTTAATTCCAAGGAGGCCTTGGCTTTTCTAGTTGCATCCCTACATTCCCTCACCAGAGCCTTATAATCACCCCAAGTGGCCACCCCCTCCTTCCATGACCTATAGGCTTGCTTCTTCCTCTTCAGATTGCCTAGTAGTTCCCTGGTAACCACACGGGTCTTTTGGCCCCCTTCCTTGACTTATTCTTTGTTGGGATACTCATTTCTTGTGCTTCTAGAAAGCAGTCTTTGAATGTTTGCCAGCTTTCCTGAGCTCCCTTACCTGCCAGTACCCTGTCCCACGGGATGTCCCCTAGCAATTGCTTGAGAAGGCCAAAGTTGGCCCTCCTGAAGTCAAGGGTTGTGGTTCCGGTAGCTATTCTGTCCCTACCACAAGAGACCCTGAACTCCACCATCTCGTGGTCGCTGCAACCAAGAAAATTTAACTGAAAATATTGCAAATTTATCAGATTCTTAACATGGCAAGTCAAAAATATGTCATAGTAGTTTAAAGATTGGTAACTTTTTTCCTTGGGACAAGCATATCAGGTGTATTTTGAAGCCACAGTATCCTTTCTTCATTCAGTAAACCAGATTCAGTATCTTGTGTCTGCAAAGTTCAATTACTTTCATTTAATGAACCCTGTATATACACTTAGCCTTGCTGCTGGCTTAAAATTAAAAGATAATGATTTAAATTCTGCATGAGCAATGCAAGTAAGAAACTAAAGGAGTGATTAAACCTCATGTATCAGACTGATTACTAAAAAGCAAAAGTCTGAAAAATAAGTAACAGCACACCAAAATATAATTCTATTAAACCAAGAAGCAAGCCAGATTCAAAAGCCAGTTAACAAAAAGAAATCTTTTAAATAAGTTTTTGATTATGTCTGCCATAAAAGAGGACAAGTACAAATTATCATGGGGCACAATAAACTCTTATTAAATTGAACAGAGTACTTATGTTCCTTAAATATTTCAGTGAAATACAAGCTTTTTTGTGTGACATGTGTCAGTTCTGAGCCTGCAAGAGTGATGTTTCCACCCTTGACACCAGAATGCTGACAGGGCTTTCCACCATGCACTCAGAAACTAGACATTACTAGACTGTATATGTTAACATACGTTAACACCTACTGCCTAAGCTATGCACACTAACACACTACAAACAGGTTCTGCAAGGAATAGCTGTGTTGTCTTTACTCTTCTCTCACATTTAGGCCAGTATGCCATGCTGTATTTAGAGGAAAGGCAAAATCATCTAGAAGGTATTATTTGTCTTGCAAGTAACTGACAAGTTGGATAGCAGAGCTGAATGACTTCAAAGTGCAAGGAAGGCTAAGAAGTTAAGAGACATGAGAATCTTGGCAGTGCATCACTTGGAGATTGCATTTAACGCTCATCTAGGTATTTTGTACCAAGAGCAAACAACGACAAAGACGAGAAGTAACAAGAACAAAAAATACTGGGATGCATATAGTCTGCTAAGACCAATGTGACAAAGCCTGGTAAACAAGTTAGCCTCAAAATAGGCAAGGAGGAAATGTGATCTTCTAGTTGAGTAAAACATAGTTTCATTCAACAGCAGCTTATTCTTCTGAGAATACAAGAACAACCTCCCATAAACCAATAAAGTTTCATTTAAATTGCCCTCGGTAGGTTTTTGCCACCTACAAAAAGATAGCCAAAAGATCATGAAAGCTAAAGTACATATT
The DNA here is from genome assembly GCA_013400115.1 of Rhinopomastus cyanomelas. Lineage (NCBI taxonomy): Eukaryota > Metazoa > Chordata > Aves > Bucerotiformes > Rhinopomastidae > Rhinopomastus > Rhinopomastus cyanomelas. Next base: position 450,614 of record VXBP01004577.1, read on the forward strand.
CTGCAATGTTTTCTTGGCCCACATGGTTGACATGCCAAGAGAGCCATGTGTTTTGAAGTACATACAGTGCAAAAACTATTTAGATTAGCACACAAGATTGCTATCTTGTGTCACCATCTCCTCTCTTCCATTCCTGTTTCCTTCTACTCTGTCCTCCCTGAGGTAGGGCTACTTGCACAAGTTAGTTTTAGGTTTTTTATGAGCAATTAAATGAACAAAAATAGACAGTATTCTTCCTCTAAGCTGCTCGGTGCTTTACATGAAACAGTATTCCATATTAATAAAAAGACACATCAGTTTCTTGACTGCTTAGTAAATTAGCACTAGCACTGTTTAGCAACAGCTGAACTCAAAAAACTGGACACAAGTCTTTAGACACAACTCTTCCTACATACAAAGTGAAAATTGCAATTGAAATGCAGTATGGAAAAGTAACTTATATTTTGCATTACTTCAATAATTAATTTGGTACGGAGATGTTATCACATTATTAAAAGTTTCATTTTGCTTCCTTTGACAACTTTCTACATAGCATATCCTGCATTCTGGTTCACACTCCTCCAGCATAAGTGACTTCACTGCCTGTAGGTATCACACCAACACAGGAATGACACATCATTGCTTTTTCCCCACAACAGCACTACATTCCTGGCTCCCTAACTGCCAAGAAGCTGGTAAGTAAGTAGGAGAGGAAAAAGCCACATGCTAATTTCCTCCCTACAGAGGAAAAGCAGAAGCAACAGAATCCAGTATACTCTAATACTGTTAGGAGCTGCAAGAGCTAACATCCCCTACTAGAGCCTTAAGCGTTCTTAAGTGAGCTACCAAGTATCATATAACACAGGACACAAGTTCTGGACAGCTATACTACTATTCAAACAAGTCAACAGCTATCTTGCACAGCTAGATCAGTAGGAGATATAACAGTAGTTTACGTTTCCACTTCAGCCTGAAATGCTGTCAGCAAACAGCCGGCTGTTGCACAGGAGCTTTCTGCTGCCCATACCCATGAATTCCATCTTCATAGTGAAGGGTGACTTTTCTGTTTTCCTTGCCAAGGACACATTTTTGTGGAAGCAGTTTGCAGACAGATTTCTGCACACTACAACTGTATCCGCATCGTTGTTTCCTTACAGAGAAGCAGAAATCTCTGAACTTCACTACTGGTTAGGCAAGTCCAAGCAAGCTACACTCGTGTAGTCAAGTTGGTGTTACTATTTCTAAGGTAGCACTGCCACGTACTTACCAATTGTTGCTGCAAGTTCTGGGTCGAATGTATCATCTGTGAATCGCAGCAGAAGGCTGACAGGGAGGCAATAAAAAGAAGAGTTACTATTTTTGCAGCACATCCATAGCTCGCCAGAATTCTATACAAGTCCAAAAGTAACAGCAAGATCACACAGCTAAATAAAAATTTCATTTTTCCTAGAATGTCTCTCCTACAAAAAACCAAAGAAGGGAACATAAAAATAACAGAGCAGACATGTTCTGCATCCATTACCAAGCAGGTCTCTTTGAAAACAAATTACTGCACAAGTTGTCAAATGCCTGGACAGCCACAGGGTCTGCTTCTCAAAATGTACCGTAGTCTACTTTTGCTGTCACAGAATACAATAGATTTTTTGTTTAACAGTGCATCACACGGTATTTCTGAAGCTTCAGAAGAAAATTCAAGTCACCTTTTTATCTCAGAAATAACTCCTTGAACTGAGCACCCAGCACAACAGTAAAGACTTTGACCCATTAGAAATAAAGATGTAGTACTTTAAGAGTAGAATTAGCTCACCATTGTTTTAGGATTTTGTACCTTTTATCTCCTTTCAAATTCTGTATAATGACTTCCATGTACATCTCCCCTTATCCCGATGGATACATTTACTAACAACAGAAGAACTGCTACAATTAAGATTTTCCAGCACACAAAACTGCAGTAGTAAGGTCCCACAATGCCACTGTACTTGAGCTAAATATAAATACTTTGGCAAGAGACAAAGATTCTCAGTACATGGTTTCTAAAACCACCAGTCTTATGCATCTGTGGTCAGTATATATTCCCATGTGGCAGGCAGCTGTTTTCTAAGACTGATAGCTTCTATTCATTTCCAGGCTAAAAAAACAAAACAAAACAAAGCTCTACTTATTTTTTGGTCTTTCCCGCCCCTTAATTTTGTCCTCTCTTCATCTTCTGCGTGTGAATTTAACAGCCAAGTCATTTTTAACATGGGCTACAGACCTGCACTGACACAAAACTAAGTACTAAAATTCCTTTACTTCAGTACAGATGGGCAAAAACTAGAAAGTTAAACATAGATCTTTTTTGCCTTACTCCAGAACCCCAAAAGCCAAATGGGTAGATTTAACAAAAATTAAGAAAAAAAAACGGCAACACATCAATTTTTACTCTTTGTATCAGGATGATATTTAAGAGCAGCACTTTTCAGTTACAACCAAAATTATTTTTACTCAAAACAGGCAAAATATGGATCCCTCATACTGCTACTAGAATAAAAAACGTGAGTTCATAAATCTTGAATGCCAAGCACAACTACTTTCCTCACAATTCTTTCATACGCAGATGTCCTCTTCTACAAACTGCAGGACACTCCTAGGGACTAGGTTTAAGACAGCATTTGGTTCAGAAGTCAGGACTCCAACCACTTACAATTACAGAATGGCCCAGGTAGGAAGGGACATCCAAATGTCATCTAGCACAAGTTTAGTATCTGACCTAGCTGAACAGTAGGTAAGTGTCACAAATTCAGGAATAGTTTAGTATTAAGTTCCTGTACATGAACAGCTGCAGTATTACAGTTTCAGAGCAATTTTATTCCCTCTACATGAAGTATTTTTAACAGCTTTTCTGATGTGAAGAAATAAACCTATATGTAAACATACAAAAATACTGTGCATACTACCTGGGAAAAACATTTTCGTGTCACCACATACAAAAGACATTGGTCCAACTAAAAAAAATTTGGTCAGATCATGTCTGTTGTCAGAGGTTTACTGTACTAGACTATCAGTTCAGTAGCTAACTCAAAGCAGTGGCTGACAGCATTGTTAACGAATAGGGGGTTTCTTTCTAACTAGCAATTTATATGCTATTTGGACTACCAAAAATACACGAAATTTAACATGACAAGTGTGATACATTCACAGATTATTTCCTGCATTTACATCCAACTTCCTTTACTAAAATCTACGGTACTGACCCAAAAAAGTGAAACAAAAACTATACTAAAACAAAACAAGGTATCTTGCACAAAAGCCCCGAAAAGGGCACGGGATGAGGTGGAGAGGCAATCCCCACTAAAGTATAATTAGCAGAAGAGGCAGCAGTGTAACTACATTGCCTACCTTATAACCCTGCCCGTTTGCCCACGCCCCTCCAAACACACCCAGTGCTGGGCCACTTGTGACTCTATGTTTACGAGCTACGGACCAGATAAAACCTAAAGTGCTATGAAGATGTAAAAGCGCGTCCCGGCACAAGGCTGCACACAGGGGTCTGGCTCCCCCCGGCCAAGCCGGCAGAGCTCTTCTTCAGTTTCCAGGCAGGGCACACAGACCCAGCCCTCCACTCCCCGTCGCTGGGCCAGCGGCTAGAGCAGTGCTGCCCAGCAGAGAGGGGCAGCCTCTCGCCCGAGGGAGGGTTGGGCGAGAGGGGGCTCCCCTGACGCTAGGCCTAGCCCTCCCCAGGACAGGCCGCGCCCAGGCCAAGCGGCCGCCGAGGCAGGGGCGGGGCTGTCCGGTGCGGCGCCGCGGGGCCTACGTCGGTCTCCACCGGTGCTCCGCTCCGCTGCCAGAAGAGGCCGAGGCACGTGGGCGGCCCCTCACCTGGACTTGCCGACGCCGCTCTCGCCGATGATGAGGATCTTCAGGGTCGTCAACACGTCCTCGTCCATCCCGTCAGCACAACCCACCCGGCCGCGACCGACACCCCCAGCGCAGCCAGCGACTACGCCTGCGCGCTCGCCGTTGCTCTCCACCCGCTTGCGGGCGGGGAAGGGCACGTCTGTGCGCGTACGCCTGCGCGCGCGCATGCGCGTAGAGGGAGCAACCCATGCGCGGGGCGTTCTCTGCGGGGCTTAGGGGCTGGTGGAGAAAGGGAATGGGGGGTGAACGGTTCGAGCAGCTGTAAGTGGCCGGACTCTTGTGCCGTGGAGAAGGTAGCAGCCACCGCTCGATGCTGGAACCCACTACCAAAAAATCGGGGTCCTTTGACTACAGACCTCTGTCCAGCGTTGTAGGGCAGTGGATCCAGGGCAGTGAATATTCTCCTGCTGGAAGTACAGTTGATAGGCGCCATTGCAATCCCTAAATGCTCTTCTACAACCGATTCCAGTAAGAGAGCCCCTTTATGACCAGTTCGGCTGACCCGGTGTTACACCCTGAAAGCCCTCAGACCGTGTGTCAGGAAGTGCACTTCTGCCTGATGCGGGTGTGAAATCATGGTCTGCGCTGTGTTCCTGGGTCCACTTGGGCAGCCTCTGTCCATCACTGAAGACTGACAATGAGCAGCCCTGGGGTCTTCCATAGTCCCACCTAAGGAAAGCGGTCCGGCCGTGTCAGCAGTCTGCACAAGGCAAATAAACTTGGGGGCTTTTCTGAGAGCCCTGGCTGCAGGGGGTATAGTTCTAGCAAGTCCTGATTTTGCTGGGCAGATGCCCTTGACTTGAGTTACAGGGTCAACAGAGCAATGTTCTTTTGTGTTTGTGTGGTAAACATCTGTGTTGCCTTGCGCCTTCCACTTTCAGGGTTTGCTCTCCTACCACTTTTCTTTCAGAGAATAAACTCCCGCAATGAGCATAACAACAATAATTATTCTATGAAATAATTATTAAATTACGGAGGCATATTCTATAGTTAAACACATGCAAATGGGAGGCTGGGTTTATGTGCCTGTTAGTAATCATTTGAGATTGTTGGAGGTATGACTTAGTTTTCATGGACTGGATGTCCTTTGCAGTCATATGAGGAAGCAGTATATCTATGGAAGTGTATAGGAGACATGGTGCCTTAGCATGGAATGGGATGAGAATTTGAACTTGGAAGATGGATCCAAACAGCAAAGTATGCTACTAAGGATACTGAATTCCTTGAAGTCAGAGAGTGTATTCTGGGATTTTATTTAGTTTTTTTCCATTATAGCCATAGAATCAAACTATTCAATATATCTATTAGTCCTGATGCAGATTGTAACTCTATACCTCACTCAGAATGAAGGATTGACTAGGATAGCATTCAGACCATTGACCTTGAACAGACACAAGAAATGTGCCCTAAATTAACAGTCCTGTAATTCTTGCCTATTGATAGGGTGCTTTACACCTTTCTGAGCATGCCCTTTCAGAATAGGTGTTTGTTCATCACCCTCCTTCATCTAGAGCTATGTACTCTTCCTCTGAGATGGGATCAATCTACTGCAGTCGACCTGTTTGCTGCCCATGTATCTATTTTAACTCTGGAAAGCAAGTCTGTGTTGTGCATTTTCCATGCCTGTTGCAGATAGTGGATAATTAAAGGAGCTCAGACCTAGCTCCTTCAGAATAAGATTGTTTACTCACTGAAAGATGTACAATAATCAGGGCAAATATGCTTATTTTCCTATCAAGCTTTTGTAGGGTTCTTCTGTGATGGTGAGAGAGACTTCTAACCTTCTGTAAGTTAGATATCATCCTGGTTTATTGAGCGCTTTTCACTACTCATCAGGAGCTGCTTGTCACAGCTAACCCAGTCCCATTCTTTAATATGGGTTGGGAGAGTTGCTTAATAAGGATATGGAGGGTTGTTTTATTCTTTTCATCATCACTGTCTCAACTGGTTTGATCCCAACCTCAGATATGGGAGGATCAAGCTGTAACAGCTTGATGAGCCCTCCCTGCTAGTCTTCCTAGAAGAACACATCTTTTGATAGCAATTTTTTTCACCATACTGTTTCCTCTTGATTTCTTCTCGGTGATCTCCGAATTTCAGGCAGAATGAATCCAAGCACATCAACTTGTCCACGTGTAATTGTTGCAAATATCTGTGCATATACTCTCTTTATTCTTCAGATGCTGCTAAGGGGAGCAGCCCGATGGCAGAAAACCAGCACAACTGGTTCCAGGGCGGCTCCCTGCTCAGAGCAGAAAAATGTCACCTCCACCTCAGCACAAATGTATGCAATCATACATTTCCTGAGGTTTTGACTCCTCAGGGATGTGACAAAGAAGGGAAAACATCTTAGTAATGATAGCTCCTATATTCTCAGCATCAACATTCCCTATCCACTGTTTTACAGACAGATACTAATGAAAGTCTATGAAAACTGGTCATTGGGACCGATAACTGTTACTGCCTGTCTCAAACTATGAGGAATTAATTGTGATCCCTCCCTTAGGGTTCTAATCTGCAATGAAAAGGGCATTGCACTTCATGTGTCCTCAGGGTACCCTACACAAGTTGCATAGCACAGTGGCCTTAGGCAGCCACTGAGAGCAAGTAAAGGCTCTAAGAACCATTGCACATGATGAACTAGTGTCAGTGTAACCTTAGCAAAGAACTGAGTGTCAGTAATTTGAGACGATCTGGTGTAACCAACAAAGGTTTCCCCCAGTCCCATTCTGTCTTGAAGACACCTAGGAGCCTTGTTAAGTTCACTTGAACAATCTGCCTCAGCTTCCACGTGGGGAACCTCAGACTAAACATGGAGGTAATTGTGTTTGCTACAAAGGACTGCAGAAAGAGCAATGGCTCATATGCCAAGGGAGGTAGGGGTTTGTTTTTTCCCTGCTTAGTGCTGCCTAGTTTAGCATGAGCTGTGACATTCATTATGAAAGAGTGAGCAACACAACTGCATGGCTATCGTATCCCTTCACCAGTGCCACCAAAAGTAAAAAGAAGCCATGAGATGTCTAGATTCCATTTATGTAGGTATAAAAAAGTCTTAGGAGTATGAACATCTCCAGGTGTCAAAGTTATTCACTCACTGGTACTTTTAGAGTGTTTCTCAGTTATGCCAGCTATGCACAAAGTCCCGCAGAAGCTGAGAGGCTCAGCCACTTCAGAGAGAAGTTGACAGCAATCTACAGGTCTCTTCTTGTGAAGACAAATCCTGCTCTCCCATTTCCAGATTGTGAGGCTGACACATATGTTGTTGTAGCAGTGAGTCAGGAGTTGTGGTTCACAGTGAACCACGCATGACTGCTAAGCTCAGCAGTCCCTCCTGTCAGGAGTGACACATACACATGCTCATTATATTTTTCACCTTCATGCAGTAATTTGCAAGATTTGTAAAAGTGATTATCAGCCTGTGTGTCGTATTGAGGGAATGTCCTCTTTTTCTGTGTGACTTCCTTAAACATATCTGTATCACTTCACATTCAGCAAATAATGAGTGGAAGTGCTGCAGCAGTCCCAAAAGTTCGGGCAGGATTTCTCTGGAGACCACACTGCAGTGTAAAAGATCTTGCTGTGGCTGGCCACCCCTTTTCTAAAGAATCCAGCCTATTTTTCTGAAGCAGCAGCACAGTAATGTTTCTCTTCCCACTTCCAACAGCAAACAGGGCTGGGCACTCCTATCTGTTGAACCTCTCATAGTAAGGGAGATTGAAGACTATAAGCGCATTAGCTCTGGGCAATTAAGACGTACTGCTTTTAGTTAACACAGTTCTAAAAAGTGGATTACACCCAGCACTGGAGTTGTAACAGAGAAGAATCAGCTGTCTGCAGAAGAAAAGCCAGAAAAATAGCGTTTCAGCTACTCAGAGAGCTGTGATGGTATGAAAGTTATATGCCAGTATTTTTCAAATAAAACCATTTCATAGACTAATGAAGTGTATTAATGTATTTTCATAGACTAATGTAATTGTAGAATGGTTTGGTTTAACAGGAACATTAAAGATCATCTAGTTCCAACTTCCCTGCCAGGGACACCTTCCACTATCTCAGAAAAGTGCTGTGTTCAGTACCTTTTTGCTTCAGCAAATGGAGTTTCTCACAAGCAAGGCAACTCAGGTTCCTTCTCAGAAAGCAGCAGTTCTGAAAGAAATCTTCCCATTTCAAGGAGGGTGTACTTTGAATGATAATTTCAATGAGGGGTAAATCTGGAATGGAATAACTTTGTATTTAATAAAGAATGTATTGATTTCTCCTTCTGCAGTTGTTTTCAATACCTGACATAGTTAAGGGGGAAATAGAAGGAAAAGCCCCTTCTCTGCTGTGAGACCATTTTCTCCGTAATCCCCTCTGAAGGGATAACATACTTCATATAGCTCCAGGTCACATGTGCTGCGGGATTAACTGTTAGAATGGTTCAGACAGGATTAAGTAACCACTGCCATCAATATCCTGCCCTTTGCACAACATTGTATGAAGCAATCCTGATAAATCAGAGGATCTGGTGGGCAAAGTATAGGAGCACAATATCAAGGCAGAGAGTGCCAAGTAAGCGAAACAACAATCTATAACAATCACTGGAAAAAACAAACACAGAAATGGACATTCTAGTGGGGGTAAACCAAGACCTACTGTGGCACAAGTTTCATCAGATCAGAATAAAGTCCATCTGTCACCAGTGGCAGTGAGTAGCTTTGCCTTGGCAGCAGCATGCAAACCAGATAGGCATGTAATGATACTTGCCCAGACTGTTTAAGCAGTTTGTGACCCTGGGCTTTTGAGCCCAAAGGGATTGGTGAGGGTGACAGAGCACTGGAACAGGCTGCCCAGGGGGGTTGTGGAGTCTTCTTCCCTGGAGACATTTAAAACCTGCCTGATTATGTTCCTGTGCAACTGGATCTAGGTGATCCTGCTGTGGCAGGGGGAATTGGACTAGATGATCTTTTCAGGTCCCTTCCAATCCCTAACATTCTGTGATGTTTTCATATATAATAGTTGTACTCCTCTTAAAAACAGCAGTATCGCTCTTCAAAGAAGAGACTTTCTCATCTCTGTTTTTTGAACCCAAAAGAACACACAGAGCTTTCTGCACGCAAAGTTGCATAGGTTAGCTACATGCACACCCCTCTTTTATACTTCATGCCTGCTGCCTTCATTTCATTTCAGTTTAGGTGCAGACATGAGCAACTGTCTATTTGCTTACTGTATGCCACACACGATTTTGTAGATCTCCATCATATCCTCCATGGCTTTCATTTTTTCAGCCAGAGGAGTCATGATCCATTTAATCACTCCTCATATAGAAGCCATTCAAACTTTAATTATCCACTTTGCTGTACAATTGCTTTCCTGCTGTATCCTTTTCCAGACGAGAAGACTAGAATTAGATAAAGTATACAAAAAATTATTGCTTCTAGGTTGAGAATGGGATGTTTTCATTTTTGTTCTGAGTGTTTTCTAATATCTCCTATCAGAGTATTTATTTTATTTTTACCAGTTACCCCTGAGATGATGTTTTAAAAACAGCGACAGAATGGAAGAACAGAATTTCTTCCATTTTTGTTTGTGCCCCCATTGCCACTTGTCCTGTCGCTGGGCACTGCTGAGAAGAGACTGGCTCCATCTTTACTCATGCCCATCAGGTCCAATAGGCATTGATAAGATCTACTCTGAGCTTTCTTTTCTCCAGGTTAAACAATCCCAGCTCTCTCAGTTTCTCTTCATGTGACAGTTTCTCCCAGGATTACTTACTTTTCGCTCACATACACTTGCTGTTAATCAAAGGCTGACAAACATGACAATAACAATTGGGAGTATGCAATGGACTACCTGACCAAAGTGATCACAGCGATAACGATAAGATTTTTACTCATGGTGACTCTCTCAGAGAGGCTGAGAAGACAGAAAAACCTAAATCACAGAATTATTGGAGGACATTTGTACAGGCTCAATCTTATTGAAAGCAGACTCTGTCCTTGAGCAAGTATGCTAACAAGATAACAGAGCTAAAAAGTGCAGACTAAGGAATGCATTGTTTTTGATACATGGCTTGCTTTTCTCAGAGACTCTTCTTACTTTTCCTAGAGACTGTGTAACTTGTGAGTTTAAGGAATAATAGCTATGTCATGTCATTATAACCAATAATATGAGGCCAAGTGTATCTTTAGTGATAACAGAGTGTATAAAAATTCAATACATTGTCTTAGCTGTTTTCACTTGTGGAGTCTGTGCCAGTTAGTTGCCACACAGAATCATTCAGGTTGGAAAAGACCCTTGGGATCATCGAGTCCAATCATCAGTCCGACTCTACAAGTTCACCCCTAAACCGTATCGCCCAACACTACATCTAAGCGTCTTTTAAACTTATCCAGGGATGGTGACTGCACCACCACCCTGAGCAGCCCATTCTGGTGCCTGACCACTCTCGCCGTGAAGAATTTTCTTCCTGATGTCTAATCTAAACCTACCCTGTTGAAACTTGAAGCTTTTCCCTCTGGTTCTGTTGCTAATCACCCTGTAAGATGAGACCAGCACCAACATCTCTACAGTGTCCTTTCAGATAGCTGGAGACAGCAATGAGATCTCCCCTTAGCCTCCTCTTCCTCAAACTAAACAGCCCCAACTCTATCTCTCCTCGTCAGATTTATTCTCCAGGCCCTTCACCATCTTCATTGCCTTCCTCTGCTCTCGCTCCAGCACTTCAATGTCTCCCTTGTCCTGGCGTGCTCAAAAATGGACCCAGTACTCAAGGTGCAGTCTCACCAGTGCTGAGTACAGGGGGAGAATCACCTCTCTACTCCTGCTGGACACACGGTTTCTAGTACAGGTCAGGATGCCACCTGGGCACACTGCTGACTCATATTCAAATACCTAAATAAGAGCAAAAACTTCAGTTACCTCTAGGATAAGTATCATGATTAGACATGATGCTAGGAGATAAGGCTTGGATTTCAAGAGTAACTTCTGTACTAAGCAGGTGGCTCAGCTCAGGGGGATGTGACAATGTTAAACAATTCGTTTCCAATTAGGAACAGCCTTAATACTGATAGTCATAATAATCATGTGGCTCAAAGGTTGCGCCAACACACAAATTAGCTGATAAGATAAGAGCATAAAACCCTAGGAAAGAAGCCATATAGCAATTTCCACATGGTAGTGTGCATGTGGCAAAGGGAGGCAGAGGAAATGGGCATTTGGCACAAGATCAGACAAGAGGAAAAGGCCTCAGGTTGCTTCAGGAGAAGTTCAGGTTAGACAGTAGGAAAAACTTCTTCACTGAAAGGGTCATTAAGCATTGAAACAGGCTGCCCAGAATGGTGGTTGACTGCCATCCTTGGATGCCCTTAGAAATTCAGCTTAAGGACACAGTTTAGTTCTGAGTTTGGCACAATTACGTTAATGGTTGGACATAATGATGTTCAAGTTCTTTGCCAATCTGAATGATTCTATGATCTGTCTCTGGCAGTAACTCCAGCAGACTTCAAAGTTTGGGCATCACTGTAAATGCACACGCATTAAATAGAAACAGCACAAAGCACATGATGCTCTCTTTCCCCTCAAGAGCACAGCTCATTTCATCCACGGGCATACACGGCAAAGGATCTTTGGTTCTGCGTCAAACAGAGGGCTTATGCCAAGGTTACTGTAACTGTGCTGTCTTTATTCTACTTTCTGTGAAGCACGTTCCTCACTAGGTGGCCATGGCAGCACAATAACAAACATGGTCTACCATTAGATCTTCCCTTTGAAAAACTGCAGCACATCAGGGCTCTGCAGCAGTGTAGTTCAGTAACTCTCTTGCACTTCCATTGTATTTCTCTTGCACCTAAAATGTGCTATTGTTATGAAACTTGCTGTTGAGGCATGTTGCTGATCTGTTGCAACCCCCTTATAAGAAGTGCAGGTGGTCGGTGCTTCTTGCTATCAAGTCTGTGATAAAAAGCTGCTATGTTTTTGTCATGTATTTGTATAATCCCTTTCTCCTTTGTGTCATCATCCGTAAACTTTGTTCGAGGCTCTTCAACAACCAGTGAAGTGCACCTCTTTGAGGTACAAGCCAGAAACTGTGTAACACATCAACCTTGACGAACATTTCAGAAGGGGAAGCAAGGAAAAATACAACCTCTGTTTGAAACTGAAGCCAAAATACAGACGGATACAGTCAAAATGTAGTGATGCTAATAGCACCCTTATGCTGTTGAAAAACTTGCAGTGGGAATCTACAGCTCATGTTCATAATCTTTTTCCTTCTCATTTGATACAAAACAGTGCCAGTAAATGAGCAAGACTCCTTAATACCAAGCTGAGGTACTGGTTTCCTATTATTTCCATATTTCCACTGCAGAAATGCCTGGAGACTTTCATTAGAATGGGGTCCAACTGTATTCATTTCTACAAAATCACTGGGCTTCTGAAATTGATGAAAGCAAAAAGTAGCCCTACTTTCCCAGGCAAGAATTTTCTCAATACCATATTGAGTTTTTCTTAGCGATACCTGACTCTCAATCGTGATCAGAATTTACGTCCTGGATGGCAACGTGAAGTGTAATCTGCTGTCATCTCATGACAACATGTAAGCCAAACCACTCACAAACAAATCAAAATATTTTCTTCTGGATCAGGAGTTTGAATTAGATGACTGAATTTTCCTGGCATGAGAGGATTATTCCTTGTCTTTTGCCTAATCCTCCTCTGTTATACAATATATGTAGTTACACACAGCTTTTTGTTTCCCATGGGTTTGCAAAGATTACTTTTCCACAGAGTTTCTCGCATCACTTTGATTCTCTGGTTTCATCTGCTCAATTCTGTGTTTATAGCGTGTCTGGTAACCTGAATGAAGTTACGGGTTTTAGATCTGTCATTTAGTCTTTGGATATACTGTTAGAGTCCCCAAGGTCTTGTATTCAACCTTTAAGATCTTTTGTTCCATCATCCACCAGCCATTGTGTCAAAGCAGTTTTTCCCACGAGCACGTCAATTACCAATTGATACTTGGTATTTGATAAGGACTATAAAGCTTTTGGTTTCCGTTTGTCACTTGAGCTTTCCACATCAGGGCCTAAAAGCACACTGAGCTTTGGAAGCACTTCTGCAGTTCTCATATACATTTGATCTTATGTATCCTTTGCATTCACTGTTGTTTTAACAGGATAATACAGGTTTAAATCGTCTCCGTTACAATTTGAGCTGATGAGGCACAGTATGGTCACCCCTGTAAGTGGCAGGAGATTTTGAAGTCTTGCAATATGAGTCACTTCCTGGTTTCTGTGACCTTCTAATAAGCTGTACATCTTCCTCAAACAAAGGGTTTTTCTCAAGGCACAATACCTGTGACTGTGTTTTGACTATGACTTGAAAATGCATGAATACCTCTTGCTATTGCATTTCAGCAAACAAGTTACTTGGCTTTTCCATGAGCAGTCACAGAGTCATAGAATCATAGAATCATTAGGGATTGGAAGGGACCTTGAAAGATCATCTAGTCCAATCCCCCTGCCAGAGCAGGATCAGGAGTTTGGGATCTCTGTGGGCTTTTTGTGTTTGTTTGGCTGTTGGTTTTCCAGTGAATTTTAGGTCCACAGTGTTACTCAGTTATTAGCAGACAATTCAGTGGTGCTTCCTCATCTTTATTACTGAATATAAAGAGTTACAACAGCTTTATATTTGGATTTTTATCAGCTCCTGTTAAGATCACTGAAAGTAGTCTCTTCTTGACTGAAATGTCAACAAAATTAAGTTCATTTGTTGTGTGCTTGCACTTTTTTACGGAGGTTTACAGTCTGCTGCATTTACATGCACCTGCAGTTTGTGAAAGTAGGTAAATTCTTTGCATGGTATTAAGAAATTATTGCCTTTTTTTTCCACAGAAGAAACAAACTTAAATTGTCTTCTATTTGATCTCAAGTTTGTGTTGTTTTGAGGATATATATGTTGTTATGTCTTAGTGTACACACTGGACACCAGAGGATGTAAACTGTTTGCAGTCCAGTTTCAGACCTCTTGTTTTCATTCACTAGGCACTTATACAGAGTTTGGTCTTGCTCCTGAGGAACCACTAATTAATCTTTCTGTGATTTCTGTATAACCAGAACTGAAGCATGCTCTCATCTATCATGCACTGTTGCCTTTACACTCTGCAGTGATTTCTTACATATAATTCCTGTTTCTTCCGTCCTCTGTTGGTTGGTTTTGTCTCTTTCCTTTTGAAAAAAGCAAGTGGTCTCAACTGCAGTTTTTTAGCACTTTGCCTTATGGTGCTTAGTTTTATTGCAACTCACTGAACAAGCAATTGCAAGCGTGTGTTTTCAGTAAATTTTTGCTCATTCAGTCTGATCCAGTGTGTTATGTTGAATGGAGAGTACACAATGTTGTACAAAAGCAAGGATTTTTGCATAATGTTTTGCTGTTCAGGACATGTTCCTGGACTTGTGTGGGCAGAAATGGCAAGTAGTTTTGCTTTATTTTCAAAAATTGCTAGAGGCTAATTTATCAATAGTAGCCAACAGTCAGCATCTTGAGATGTCTGAGCTGTTTGAAAAGCCTCCAGTGTTCCTCTTTACTTCTCTAGGAAAGATGATATATAATTTATTATAAAACTTCTGCTCTTAGCACAAAGAAACATGGATGTGCAAAAGAATTAGGCAGAACTGTTCTCACCTGGCTGACCTAGCCATAGGGATCTTGGAAATGGGAAGAACCATGTCCTGAGGTCAGGGTTTGTGGAGGACAGATAATACTGACAAGGCTGGTCAGGAAACCAGAGGAGACTTGCTCAGCCAGAAAGAACAGATCAGAAACAGAGCTGTTTCTGAACAGATCAGAAACAACCACTGCACTGAAATCTAAGCAACAACCTAATTTTTAGCTAAAGAAGCAAGGACAGGTTTTACAATAATGTGTTTTCTTAAACATAGGTGCAAGTCAACAGCTCATAAAATTGCATAGAGTTTCTTATTGTTTTACCCCTTCTGTTTAAAATAAACAATTCTCCTGGATCATGGGATGGGACTTCCCATGCTTTCACTCAGTACACACAAGGAAGGTCTGTTTTGCAATGGCTACATCACACCATGGGGATTTGGTGGCCAATTTTGAGGCAGCTGGCTGCATGACCTATAAATATGACATTATATATTTATGTTATATCCCTTTCTTCATCTGCAAACTGGAACAAGAAAATAAAGTCCTCGATAGGAGATTTCTAGTGCCAGAAAGCATCATGAAAGATGTAGATGTTGCTATAGAGCCATACTGTGAGGCACAAAAGAACTGTGAAACTTTAGCCCTATGTGCTGGATTGTATCTTACAAGCACTACAAAAGCAAAGAAAGTTGGCATCAGAAAACTTCCTTCTGACCTTTAGACAAGCTATCTGCTTGCAGGGCACACAGCAGGCAGCTACTAGCTGACATGTGAAAGGCACTTCCTGTGGCTACTTCTTCATAGCTTCCTTTTGCTCTAAAGTTGCGTTGTCTGCTAAGAGCGTATTCTAGTCAAACTCTATCAGGTCCTACATGTTCCTCAGTATGAGCTGAAGGCACGGTCCTGCTGTGCTGCCTGTGACATCTGAGGAACAGTAAAAGGAGATTGCACATAGTCTCAAAGGTGAGGAGCAGACAGTGTAGGAGCATGTTCTGCCAGATGATAGTACAGGGCAGCCCAGAATCTCACGGCTGTTCTCCCAGTGTCACCATGGAGTTGCAACAGATCAGCTTCACAAGTTAATGTAGCAGCTGTCCCAGCAACACAGAAAAGGTTTATTTCTTCCCCGCAGCTTCACTGGAAAGGCCCTTCCACCAGTGTGAATGCACTCAGGCTGAGTGCAAGTTCCAGAATTTACTCTTTCAAGAAACAAAATTAGAGGAGTTTTACTTCCTCATATAAAACTGCTAAATTAAGGCGTGTGGCTGTTAGTAAACATACGCTATCAGTTCAACTAGTATAAACAAAACAAGCATCCTCCTGGTCTGTAATATCCATGTGTATCATGAACAATTCAACTAGTATAAACAAAACAAGCATCCTCCTGGTCTGTAATATCCATGTGTATCATGAAAAGAACAGGTAAGCTCTGCCTAAATGTTGCAGGGAACTACAGGTTTTCAAGGGTTATAGACTCTTCAGCAAAACTAGTGTGGATTAATTATTAGCTTGTATAAGAGATTGAATTGGTTCAGGGCAAAAGTTGAGATTATAACCATCTATATTTAGGAAGCCTGAGATAATGCTAGTATTATCTCACCTTTGAAGCTGAAGGACTTCTTCTTCAGTGGCACACTTTTTCAGGAAAGAAATACACTTCCCAATATAACAAAAGAGTTGCCTGATTTGAGTGCTACAGCTCGAAGGTATGAGTTTGTGCAGCTCCTACAATCTTCTTTGGACTAAAGGGTGCTTTTATTAGCTGCCCAAACTATCTTAGTATGTCCTCCACAGCCCAGGCACCCAGTGAGGACTCCACAGGCTGCAACCCGCCTGGATGTGTTCCTGTGCAACTTGGTCTAGGTGATTCTGCTGTGGCAGGGGGATTGGACTAGATGATCTTTCCAATCCCTAATGATTCTATGATTCTATGAAAAACCTCTCTGAGACAATACTACCAAAAGCAGGGACTTCATTCTCACTCACAGCTACATCTCTCACTGTTGCCAGATCACGGAAGCTCCAGTTGTCAGCTTAAAACACACCTCACAGAAGGAAGGTTTCTGTCAAGTCAGCAAGTCAGTCTCACCCCCCAAGACTCTACTATATGGTCAGAGTTGGTGCAAGTGAGATGTGAGGGCCACGTGACCAAAGGGGATGAAGGAGTCGCCCCACTGTCAGCAGCAGCACAGTCTTGGGTCTGCTTGATCCATTCCTTCAGTCCTCACTGTCATTTTAAACTTCTTCAGGTTATGAGGACAACAGGAAATCTATAAGCTTTATGTCTATGGGAAAATACTTTTATTTCCACAGCAGTCTACTATTAGAGCAGCTTGCACTTCTCCATCTTACTTATGTCAATGAAGCAGAAGACCTTTCATCTCTACCAATTTTCTTCAATTCTTAATTTATTTTTATTTTCATAGTTTTTATTTGTATGAGCAAACAGATGCCCCTGAGATCTATCTTGATTTATAAATAGAATCTCAGAGGTTCTGAGATAAATAGAAGTCAGAACTTCTGTCTTGTGACACAGAGGACAGCCATCTGCTTAGAGCACTGCTACTTCAAATTCTACAGACAAGCAATAAAAACCCCCTTTTTAATAGAAGGGATAAATTCAGGTGTGCTAAGGTAATTTCAGCCTAGGAATTCTTCCCACCAAAACAATGGAAACAGGATTAAAAAAATGCAACCATTACTGTGTCAAAATGGCATTAACTGATAGTACCCTTGTGTACATGAAACAGGAAGCAGCAGCTTTGGGCAGTGCATGACATTTTCTCTAGACTTTGCATACACTGCTGGGCTTATGGCAGTGTCCTGGGAGTAGATCATGTATCTATTGGTGATATAATCTCTCATTGTTTTCAAATTATATCAAGGTGTATGTACAACTCTAAACTTGCTGTCTAGTTTAGTTTTTCCTGAGTGTTGATATGGAGACTGATACAGTCCAAGCAAAACCAGGATTGTTTAAGAAAAGAGCAAAAATGTCTTGCAAAAATTGTTCAAAGACTGACAGAATCTGATAATTTACCAAGAACACAGATACCTGTCACCACTGTGTGCTATTGTTTTCTAATAGATGACAGAAGAAGATTTCCACATTGACTATTTAAATATTTCAAGTTTAACAGGCATCCAGAATTCAAAAACTGTGAACTAATGAGCCTCCCTAAAGGACTGCAGATTATTTTCTGCTACAGCAGAACTTCAAGAGTATTAAAAGTATAGAAATTGCTCTTTTTTTGAACTCTCAGGGGCTAAACTGAGGAATTAATAGCAAGTGAAATAAAAATTGTCATCTTCTGGCACTGTGATATGTTATTTATTGTTTTTACAGCTTTTGGACTTTGCACTTTCCTTCTAAAGCTGGGTCAACTTACACACTGATCATGCCACAGAATACATCTTTGAGCGGCCTGGATCTGCTACAGTTGTGTGTGTCTGAATGAATGACAGAAAAGTACATTGCCTGAGATGAGACGTGGTCTGTATGCATATTCTAGAATAATTCTCCCCAGTCAGCAATCAGGAGCTGGACGGACCTTCTCCCGTAGTTCTGTAGTTCCATTAGACATGAAATACAACACAAGTAAGTCTTCTTCAGTGAAAACGTAAGGGCTTTTCTCCCTCATTCTGTAAAGTCAATCGTAATTCCTTTCATCAAAAGCATCATTAATGTGGGATTTTCTCTACTCTATCTTTTAAAAGCCTGAGTGCGTAGTCCTAGCTCAGTAAACCTTTCGGTGTACTCACAGAATCATTCTCTTTTTGACCCTGCCCCATGCCTTTGCACATCTGAAATCTGGCTGCTTGGCCCATCACCTTCTATCTCAGCAAGTGGTATGTGTACGGGTGTGGATGAAGAAACCTGACCGTGTAGGCTCTGTGTGCTCAGTGTTCAGTCCAGCACAAAACGGAACATGAGAGGTTCATAAATTGTCTCCTATGATCTAAACTGATCTGTCTAAAGTCTGCTCTCTGGGATTGTTTTATAATTGCTGTCTGGAAGTTTCTTGGTTGCTTCCTCCTCAGCCCTGGCATGAGCCCCATTTCCTGATAAGTGTCCTCCCATCAGAGAAACATTGAAGAGTCTTTCACCTTTTGCTCTCAACTTCATGCTGAGCACAGAAGGTTGGAGGAGGCAGCTGCGGGGGAATAGGAGCCCTTTCTTCTCCATGATTCTGCCCTGTTCCTGCACTGCTCCCACTGGCTGGCATCTGAGAAAAATCAATGGCTGTGCTGCACATTACAACACACTGGTGCAAATATTGAAATCACAGAATCAGACACTGCAGTTATGTGAGTCTAATCCTGCATAATTTAGCCCATCTTCTGTCCCTTTTCTTGGCAAATCAAGCTAGCCTCCTGCAGACTTGGCATACCCATCCTGTAAGTTTAGATAACCTCTGAACTAAGCTGCCAGGACCTGTGTCTGGTTTCACACTGGCAGAAGCCTAGAGTCATTTTACTGAAGCTAAAACTAAACAGCAGCTAAAGAGGCCCCTGGGCCAGCTACAAGGTCTGTCTGCTTATGTGCTGAGGTTAGAGTTATCTGCACTGCACTGGGGCTTACCAGACAACCTGGAATATCTGAGTCCAGGTGGCTAATTGTCCCCTACTGCAATCTCAGCCTATATTTCCATAGCTCGCATTTTTTTCTCTATATTAAGCAGTCAACCCTATGGGCAAAAAAATCCAAAAGTTCTTTATGCATGTGCTGGGCCCTGTGCCTTATGGAAATTCATGAGGCATTATGAAATTGTGAACGGAACCCATCCAGAATCAACAGGAATGACAGGTGAAACTCACAATTTCCCTTGTTTTACAGCTCTCTTATGATGTCTCCTTACTTTCATGATTAGCCTTGCTATTGATCTTTTACAGGCTACCACGGATAAAACACTATTGGAGCTGGCAGTCTCCAGTGATGTATTTGACAGTCTGCCAAAAGCTTTGCAATACAGCAAACCTACCAGGTTTGGGGTTTGTAGTGGTTTTTTCAGTGGAACTAGCCCATACTCCATCGATGGTGATAACAGTAGGAAAACAGCAATGATAACACTGGGAAGGAGCACATTGACTAGACATGGGTATGGGAATGGTTTTTAAGACAATTACCTTTTCTGCTTTCACAGAATCACTCTGCTTAGAAAAGACCTCTGGGATCATCAAGTCCAACCATCTACCCTACCTTACAAGTTCACCCCTACACCATATCCCTCAGTACCTCATCCAAATGATCTTTAAACACATCCAGGGATGGCAACTCAACCACCTCCCTGGGAAGCCCATTCTGGTGCCTGACCACCCTTTCTGTGAAAAAAGCTTTCCTAATATCAAGTCTTATTTCTACTTTTGAGGTCTCAGCTGGTAGCAGAAGACTCTCGCTGACCTGGTAGCAGCAGTATTTATACCCGCAGAACTCTCTGATGACAGTGAAGCTGTAGAGCTCAGCAGCAGTGGATGCAGAGCTCGCCTCTGCAGCACCCACTGGGAGGGCCTGCCTTATTGCATGGATAAATCTGGTTACCAGGTGAAATTTTGCCAGGTTCCTCTTCCTGCTGTAAAGAGCTAACCAACTGCAGGAGTGTACACTGACATGCACTCTAGATTTTCCTTTCTGCCACCCTTCTGGTAACTCAAAATGCAGATGCCAAGGCATAAGCCCTTTTGTAGGACTGGAAATTCAAAGGTCTTTCCTCAGAAGTCTCCTGTTCTCCAAATTGCCTAATCTGGGAGGGAAGCAGCTGCTCAGAGCACCTACAATCTGTACAGGCTGTAAAGCAAATACCTTGAATTAAGGAGGTTGCAGATCATGTTCAGAGAATCACAGAGTCATAGAACATTAGGGATTAGACGGCACCTCGAAAGATCATCTAGTCCAGCCCCACTGCCAGAGCAGGATCCCCTACATCAAGTCACACAGGAACATATCCAGGTAGCTTCCAAACATCTCCAGAGAAGGAGACTCCACAACCCCCTGGGCAGCCCATTCCAGTGCTCTGTTACCCTCACTGGGAAGAAGTTCCTTCTCATATTTATATGGAACCACCTATATCCCAGCTCACACCCATTGTCCCTTGTCCTATAATTAGATGACACTGAGAAGAGCCTGGCTCCATACTCCTGACACCCACCTTTCACATATTTAAAACATTAATCAGGTCACCTCTCAGTCTCCTTTTCTCCCAGTGAAAAAGACCCAGCTCCCCCAGCCTTTCCCCATGAGGGAGATGTTCCACTCCCTTCATCATCTTTGTGGCTCTGCGCTGGACTCTCTCCAACAGTTCAGTGTCCTTCTTGAACAGAGGGAGAAGAGGCTGTTTGTCTCCTCATGATTCCAGTATCTCCCATTTCTTTCCTACATTTACTTGTGCCACAGAGGTTTTTGCTGAGTCAGTCATGAGATCGGGGTGGGGATTTTACGCTCAGGTCTCCGTTCTTCTCAGTTGAGAAGTAGGACACCTATCCAACTGTTAAACAAGCAAGCTGAAGTTTTGTCTCATTATCACAGTCCTCAATATATTTTCAGCATAAGGTAATATTACTGCAGTTGGTGTGCTGAAGAGGAGAGTGACTTTTTGTGTCATCCAAGGCAAGCTGAATACACATACATGAACTACGGAGAACTTTTGTTTTCCTAGAGCAGCAGTGTCCTTAAACAGTTTCTTTCTCCATAAACTCTCGATCCACCTCCCCAGCTACATTTTGGAAGGAAGGGTTTGTTATGACTGACAGCTGACAAAAAGAAATGAAGAGAGTTTTGTGGAAAGAAGCCAGATAGTATTTTATCATGCCTTTATATGCTTTCAACATTGAAAAGGCAATTAGTGGCTGAAATCTGCCACAAAGGCAACAGCTCATTAGCATCACAAAAAAATTAGAGCCCTAAACACCAGTCATATAATATCTACCATTGTTAAACCTCATAGGAGCTTTTAACTAGAAATGTCTAGCAGCATCACAGAGACCCTTTTACCACAGTAACAGAAAATTGTTATAGATGGGTGCTCCAGAAGGGTTTACAGATCATCTGCTCCACTATGAGATACAGAACAGTACTTACCAGATGAAGCTTCTCCATCAAAGTGGCCAGCTAAGGGTTTAGTGTTTCTTTCTTTGTATCAAAGACATTTTGGTATAGACTGAGGTCCTTCTGTTATTGATAGCTTTGATCACTTGCTGATGTCAGCTTTAGAATGTGGCATGAGGGTGACTCCACAGTTGTCCAGCCAGTTCCAATACAAACAGGTGGCTTCAAAGCAGACAGAGGTCTGGTTTTCTCCTTGGCTTTCTCACAGCATGAGAAAGTCTTCATGTGGCATGAATTTGTGTACCATGTGTGACATTCATGAGCTTTTCCTTTCACAACTTCAGAGGTTCTTTGCAAAGACATCCTGAATATCCACTTTTTCCAGAAGGCACGGAGTGACAGCTTCTGCATGGCTTGTCACTAGAGATAAGTGGAACAGCAGTCCTTAACAGCATTTACTGAAAAGATAGACTGTGCTCTAATATGACCCTAAGAGGACATCACTGCAAACAGATTGATCCCAACAGTGGTTTTCCTCAGGCAACGTACAGAATTACCACAGAGAAGGCTGCTGATAAGTCTGAGGCACTATCAACTTCCAACGTAGTATGTAAAGTTTGTAGATAGAATTATATTCACCTGTAGCAAAAAAACCTTTCTTTGGACTGCTTAATTATTTATATTCATTGTTTTAATAGCAACAAAAACAGGATTGATACAAGGAAGACAATTACTCTAGTTTCTCTGGAAATATAATGGAAATTAGTGCTGCTTATGTTGCTTTTCTGGGCTTTTTTTTTTAAACTCCAGCATTTTTATCCTTTAGGTAGAATCAGCACTGTACAGACGGATCATTTTTTCTGCTGTTCAATACACTGTGCAATTCTGTTCTGGATGAGCATATATATAGGAAAGGTCTAAACCCAGAGAAACTCTTCTGGATGTTGGTGTGTGGCCATAGCGCCTACAGTTATACAGTTTTAATCTTGTAAAAAACATTTGGGGCTATAATCTTCAGATAAGTTCAAAGGGGAAAATGTTGATACAGTGTGACTCTTAGAAAAGTCCTGGAACTGTACAAAGTCCTAAGGTATTTGTTGTTTCCAAGTGTGAAACATATGTAAGACACAGTAAGTATTCTGACAGAGTCTAAATTCTGACTGTAGTGATTGAACAGATGCCGTATGCGATGTCCACTGGGGAGAAGAATTCAATGACACTGTAAGACAATATTCACAAGCATTTGGGCCACTATGAGGACATTACTTTCAAAGCAGGACCTTTTAAATCCTAGAAAGTCAGAGAGCCTTGAAATAGAAAGATATGGGCACCAGAGCAGAATTCATCCTGTCAGAACAGTCAGTTAACCCAGTGAGGTAAAAAGTCCTGTGTTTTACCACTGACTTTAGAGAATGACCAACACAAATATAGGCATCTGCAGCATAGATGTTAAATCAAATGCATCACCACTGCACCCACCGCTCAGCCAAACAGGCCAAGTACAGCCACAAGGTATGAACTTTGCCAAAGCACTGCCTGTGCCAGAAACTGTGCCAAACTGACGTGGTGACCTGATGTGAGACGGTGGCAGCCTTTGTGCGGAGTCACAAGCCTGACAGAAATGCAGTTGTTCGTGCCAGTATTTTGTAACTTTGCACCAGACAGATGGGGAGATGCAGGTGGAAAAACTGAGTGCTACAGAAATGGTCCCAGGAGAGTTGGCTATCCTGATGAAACACACTTGCTTCAACAAGAATGGAAATTTTTGGGGTGTCAAGAAAAAAAGGCCCTCCCCACCAGATTTCACTGTTGTCCGCTTTGTTTCTGAATGCTTTTGTGGTCGTATATTAAAGGGAAAGAAGAAAATAGCAGCAGCAAGAGGCAGGAAGGAGCTGCTGTATAAAGGAAAATGTCTCGTCACTAAAATACTCACACAAAGAAAGGGGAGGCAGACATTTGAAAGCACCCAGAATACAAGTACATGGTATAATGGGACATAAATGGATGAAAGAAAAGCCAAAGCTATTAAATTATGTTTTGTCTGTCCTTGACGTTGAAAATTGTTATTGTTCAGCAGAGTCCAGTCCATATTTGTTTTGTTTTAATGTCTGGAATACTTTGCATTTCACCCTAATAATCCACTCTGTTCTAAATGTTTATACAGCATGATTTACTACAATGTGGATGTGTAATTATAGTGATGATTAGACAAAACATCTTTGACAAGAAAGGAAAACAGTAGTTAATAATGCTTTCCATCTGTTTGGTAAAACCTCACTTAAAAAGAAAGAGCCCCTTAGCATACGGCAGGGTCCAAGGCAACACCTATGTGAGTACATGACAGCAGTATAAATGCCTAATGAATTCATTCTGATCATTGCTCACACATTTCTGAAAGCACTACCATCTGTTTTATAGATAAATATTACAGTAATTAATGTCAGCACATGTTTATATTCTATCATTTCCAAAGTCTTATTTTAAAGTTAAGACCTTTTTCTTTTTAGGGAGAATAACTGCATATTTTAAGCTATTGGCAGGAAATGCAATGTTATTAGGATAAAATGAGTGAAATTCAGTAATGGCTTACTTCTTTATTGGAAAACTTTAGAGCATTTAATGCTTCTGTTCTTCATTAGAGGCCAAATAATAGGTCAGTGCCTGCTCATGGAAAGCCCAAAAGAAACTTAAGCACTGCTGAATGAGGTAAAACTGTAGCAGGTAATTCCACGAAAACTCTGAGCTCCAGAAATTGGTATGTTAAATCCCTGTGGCACCCTTCTGGTGACTGGGCATTGAGGGTTCATTAATGCCTGGCACTGGGCACTCTGGGTCTAGAATTAGCAAATGATCCACATTTAAATTGAGTGCATGGGTTGGCTTTAATAGAGTCACATCCCTCCAGGGATTCGTTGTTTCTTGCAGTTTATAAAGCCCTGGTATTGCTGGCTTTGTCACTAACAAGGCATTTGCCTTGTGTGCGTTGCAAGAAAGTGAAGTATTTGTATTGAAATTTTGCTCCTTCCCCATCCAAAATGTTAGGAAAGGTGTCTGCAACAGTTCTAGCCCAAAGAATTAGTCTAATTCCCATTTAAGACTTCTGCTTACATGATGTGCCAGTCAAAGTCTTGGTGAAAAACCCACCGAAGTCCATTTAAAGACTTCTGTCAACTTCTTGGCCTTCCAACGAGGCTTAATCTCTGCTTGTGCTGCAAGAAAAAGCTGTTCCACATGCACAAAAATGTGGATGAGGGTCCTGATACATAACTGTTTTAATTGTGTTCATTATATCAAAGATTTTCTCTCCTTCCCAATGAAACTGAGTCACAGCTGAACTTTTCTTGTTCTGTTGCCAACCCTCCATGCACCTGTACAGGGACCCGCTCTTTGAAAATCTTTGCCTAGTGAGTGACATGGGTAAAATTGGTTTCTGATGCTTTCAGTTACACCTTTTGTTCCCTGTCTGGATTCCATCCTGCCATTTCCACCTATTCAATGTGAATATTGACATTGCACTTTAGCACAGCTTATTAGTATCTTACATTTAATTTACTTTTTTTTTTTTTAGCATCTCTGGAGAGACTTAAATCTTCTAACACTACTCAGTACAATCTGAGCTGCCAGTAGTTTTTCCTGGATATCTTCCACTATAGATTCCGCTTAAGCAAGGTTCCTAAGTATCCCTCTAAGTTTCCAACCAAGTGATTGCTGTTGTCTTGCAAAGAAGTTACTCCGTGCTTGTTTCCATTGGAAATAAAGAAATAACTGTAAGGGGCAGGGGGAAATGTAGACTAAAGAGGAATGAGAAACAAATATCCCTATCTACTTGCAGAATGAAACTCTTTTTCCCCTGACTATCACTTACCTGATAGCTAAAACTTCACTAATTGCTGAGTGTAGGAAGACCTTCCAGTGAGATTATTTTTTCCTAGAGGACGCAATGTCCAAAAGTTGAACTACACAGAAATTAATGCACTCAGTGGGAAAGTATCCACAAGGATCTGATCTTCTCTTCTTTAAAAAACAAAAAAATATTACCATCACTTCTTTTAAAAAGGCCAGGAAAGCTGACAGCAGTCTGCCAAAGACCACTGAACTAGAGCATTGCTTTCATGCCTCTCACATCCAGTAAGAGAAAAGAACCAGCTATCAGCTTCCCACTGTTTCTCTTCATGTCTATAGCGGTGATGGCAACTTTGAAAGAACACCAGAAAGACCAGTCTAAAGGTAGGAGGGGCTTTGCTGTAGAGATACAAAGGAAAACTAAAAATTATTTGGAAGATCAGTTTATAGTCAAGACAGTGTGATGCAGTTGCCATGATGTGACTGGATTCTGTGCAAAGACCAAGCCATGAAATGCACACTTATACCCAGGACAGAGCTATCTTATCCTCTCCAGGAAGGGGATGGAAAATGTCAACATTTCAGAATTTGCCTGCATCATGACTCCGAGTATCCTGCTTCTACTTGAGATTCTGCTGTTCTGCTTGAGATTTAAACTGCTGCCAGCCATGTGATGCCCCAGCACTGGAGATAAGGAGCAAGCTTTAAAGCAGACATTCACCTACACCTTCTGACTTACTATGTCTCCTTCCTTCAGAAGATGTTGAAGGGTGAAATATCAAATGTGATACAGTAGCCCCAAGAGTTAGGGGCTTCTACCCCAAAAGAGAGTGCAGTAGCTGCTTAACAATGAGTAGTTTTGAATGTGAGCTTAGTGTCAGAAGTAGAGAAGGATATCATATACCCCTGAAAGAGCTGGGGGTTGAGTAGGTGGAAAGGAATGACGTGCATGACTCTTGGCCACAGAATTGGTGTTGACACTACAAAAGTGGTTTAAACTCTCTGATGACCACAAGCAGTGAGGATGTCTGTTGTGTGTCTTATCTAAAATACAGCAAGTACCTATCCCAGAACAGGGCTCCTCAGTAGAGGCCTGCAGATGCTCATGCAGTCTGCTCTGATGATAGAGCCCAATCTATCAATTCACTCAAGCCATTTCCTAAGCTTTTTCTTCTGAGGGTTTCCAGTCATGTAGTAATTTAGATTAATTCTGCCTATTAAAGCACTTCTTAGAGTCTGCATGCAAAGTATCTGGGTTGCAGAGGAAGTATATGCCCTTGCTGATACCAAATAATGTGCATGCAGACGATCAGTGACAACATTATGCCCATGTTTTACAGGCATTAAACGGAACAACTGTTTGAAGCTGTCGCACTCCTGTGTTACACATGTCAAACGTAAAACAGGTTAACTTTTCTCACGGTATGGTTCTGAGCAGCCTTAATACAGGAAGAAAAAGAAGAGAAAAAGACAACAAAAACAGGGTTATTTCTATAGTATAGACAAACATATCAGTCTGGAAAGCAGAACGTGGAGTAGGAAATGCAGCATTACACTTCCAGATGCAGGAGAGCTTACCATGATCGATACATTACACTTGTTCTTCAGAAAATGTGGTTTATGCTCTACTAATCTGATACTGTCCCTAGCTCAGCTGTCACAGACCCACTATCTGTTGTAAAAGTAAACTTACTCAATCTTGTTAGCCTCAGCTTCCCTGATGCAAGCAGATATTCAGTCTTCAACAAGCCTTAGTATGCTAGTAGTATTTTACCTGGACCAAATAGCACAGTAAACATCTGGCTCACAACCTATGCATGGGTTTTTTGTCTGCAGTTTGATTCAAAGCATGAGAAAAAAAGCCTAACTGCCTTCCTCAGAGCAGGCACAGTGTGGGCACGTCCTAGAGATTGGAACAAGTGTTTCTGGAGTCTTTGTTTTACTATCCATGGATAGTAAACCGCTTAAGCCACCAAAGGAAGATCTGAGCCTCCTAACTCAGCCTGGATGGTAATGCTCATGTTAGCAAGCAGCCAAGAAACTATAGAAGATTGTGATTAAGCTTTTGATAAGTAATTTTGCATCTTTCATTGTAAAAACAAACTTAGAAATGGGGCTACTCAGCACTTACGGGTTTGGGTATTTTTAGCCTGTACCTCCTAAATTTTGGTATGTTTTCAGGCTATTCCTTCTCCACCAGTCTCATATTCTCTTCATTCTCAGTATTAGAATGTCCAAAATATTTAGATTGGCAATATTACCATTGATGGACTTTCTTCCTTTTATACATTTTCTACTGTTTTCATACAAGCAAGTTTGTGTTCTTCTAGTCAGATCCCTTTCTTCTGCTGAGAGGACAAGATTTAAGATAAAAAGAGTTACTGTATTTTCATTCTCTGCAAATCACTTCTTTAAAAAGACTTGACTTTGACACAGGACTTTAAGTTGCATGAAGGCATTCAAGTAATTTGTAGGAATTATAATCAGGGACATACATGAACTTCAAAAATAAAATGTGCATTATAAATACACAGTCTTGGTTCAATGGTGTTCTGAGTATCCAGCAAGAGCAGAGAGAACTTGGTGCACTCTGAGTTATGCAAACACCATGTACCTGCTCTGACCTCAGACAAAGCATACAATGCCCTATTTAAAAAGTGACTAATACTATTTAAAATAAAAATACAGCTTTGAAAAGATCAGGAGTATTAATGCTATCATTTTTAAACTAACTGGTTACTTGGTTTGATTTTCCGTTATTTTTAGAGGCCTTTTGCCAATAAATCATTAGAAAAAAAAGAAGCACACTAGAAACCATAGCACCACGCATCTCGTTTGCCACTGTGTAGAAAATAGCTATAATCCATCATCTCCAATACCCCTTTCAATAGCATCCTTCATATTTCAAATAATTTAACAGTCCAAGTGACAGTCTGATTCTTTCCTTTGATAGCCAAGATGTTTTCAAAGGTAAGTTTTATCCTCCAGTAGCGCTTTCTGGATTCTCTGCTGTAATAGTCTTTAGATGCAAACTGCCTTCCTTTTTTTGGCCAACCTGAGGAATGTTGGAAAGATCTGGAAAAGACATTTTCATTTTTCAAGTCTCTCCCAAAAATCTTCACAATCTTCCTGTCATTTCTATTCCTTTTCCAGTCAATCTGACACTGGATCCACACCAAATGCCTGAAAATATTTAAGGAAAATGTTTTGTCAACGGCATCCTCAAGACTGTAGATTGCAGGCTGAATCTTCTCTTCCCCCCAGTCAGGATCCGCTACTGGAAAGAAGTATTTCTGCTAGAAATGGGCCATATATGGTTTATTTGGTGCATCATCCTTAATGGAAAGAGCATGCAACAATCTGAGCATATGACTGCATGTTTGTGTCAGGACTTCTGTTCTGCGAAGTCTCCCTGACAGTCTGTATGAGTAACACAAACCCCTCTGCTTACTGCTGGAAAAACAAACAGAGGAAAGAAAAAATATTTTAGCAATAGAGTGTAATTTACTCATTTAACAACACAGCTCATGTCACCACATCAGCTCTCCTCGATCATGCCTGCTTGAAGCCATCTGAACAGGTCTAGGCCAAGGAGAAAAATTGGCTCTGAATCTATTGTTTGTAGCTTCTTTTCAGAGTGTAAAATTGTTCAATCAAGTGTGTTTGTAATTGTGCTAACAGCATGATTGCTTTGAAATGTTATATGCAGCTAATATTCCTGGTTCAACACTGATACCCAGGGGACAGATAATGTTAAATACTCATCCTTCTCCAAAGGAAAAGAGGATGAATTCAGGACAGTATGTGCTTCCCATCTGTGCTTTGGAGTAAAGTTGCTTTTCTCTGTCAGTCATCAGCTTTCCTGTGCCTGATAATCTAATACATTTTGCTGTTCTTTACTTAGGCATGGTGATGAATTCAGTATGAGACAGACTCGCATTTGCTGCTGTGGCACTTCACGTAGCTCCCCTTTATCTTTGTAGTGCAACTGCCTACTGAGGATTTTAAATGGCAGCTCCTCCTAAATACTGTACTGAAAAACATCCTATGATCTTACTTGCCAAGACCATTTCCTTTCTGCACCTATATGACATTAAGGATGTGACCATAGCAATTGGTATTGATATGGCACCACAGTGTATTGTATTTATCTAACATCTGCTCAGTCCAAGAATCCAGATGCTTCTTGCAAAGAGATAGCAAAATGAAAGCACTGGGAATTGGTTTTGAAGGTACATAACTGGTCTGACAAAGACTGACAAGGAAAGGGAAAGGGAAGGAAAAATAAAAGAAAAAAAGATACTTCAACCCTCACAATAAAACTCTACCCTCTAGGAACTCAAGGTCCTCATAATTCCTCCACAGCTATTCCAGTATTCTTGGTAATACTTGTGTGTATCATCCAGTCACTCCTGTCATCACTAACCAGGCTATTAGCTATTAAATTATAGAATGCTTTAAGAAGTCACTATAAATATGTGTTTTACATTAACCAAACACGTTACACATTGTTTGAGCAAGAACTTAACAACAGGATCTGCACAAGATTTTATACTACTGTTGCTGAGCAAAAATTGCTGACCTTTTAACCAGACAGCAAGGAGTTCCCCAGAGCCCAGCTGTTTCCCAAAACCACCCTCAGTATCACAGGTACCTGTGATGTGGTCCTTAAAAAGTCACCTCATCTTTCAGTGCTGCAGGTCTCTGAGAAAGCTAAATATGTTCCAAACACCATCAGCACTGATTATTTCCCTGTGCATTTTTTCTTGCCTGCTTCCACAGTAGTGAGCAGCCCCTCTATGCTCTCACTTCTCTGCACTGAGATGATGACAACGGGACTGGAGCAACTGCCTTATGAAGAAAGGTTAAGCGACCTGGATTTGCTTAGCCTGGAGAGGAGACTGAGAGGAGATCTGATAAATGCCTAAAAATATCTTCAGGATGGATGCCAGGAGGATGGGAACAGAGATTTCTCAGTGGTGCCCAGCAACAGGACAAGGGGCGATGGTCACAACCTGGAACAGACAAGGTTCAATCTAAACATAAGGAAAAGCTTTTTTTTACTGTGAGAGTAACAGAGCAGTGGGACAGGCTGCCCAGAGAGGTTGTGGCATCGCCATTTCTGGAGATATCCAAAACCCATCTGAACGTGCTCCTATGGGATCTTCCCTAGGTGTTCCTGCTGTAGCAGTGGATTTAACTAGATGATCTTGAGCGAACCTTTCCAACGCCTTCATTCTGTGATTGTGTAGCTCTGTGAACCGCCCCCAGCATCTCTTGGCTAGCGGTATTTTGGGGGAACGGGAGGTGCAAATTCGGAGAAAGCAGGTGACTCTTTCCCGGAGCCATCCCGGAGCGGGCGCTGCCTCGGGGGTCACTACTGGGAGGCTGGTGCCACCTGCTGCCCCTTTTTGGTGTTGCAGCTCTCCGGGCAGATGCAGCTCTGCCCCAGAAGGTGCCCGCTGGAACGAAGTGCTGGGATTTCTCCTGGCAGTCAGGGACGGTTTCGGCTAATGGTTAGTCCAGATCGCCTTCCATGTTTTGAATGAACAAATGTCACCACTGAGGGACACTATACACCGGACAGTGTCCTCTACACAGCCTGTGTCCCCCAGGGCTCAGTGCTGGGGCCACTCCTGCTCAGCATCTTTATCAATGACCTTGATGAGGGGATTGAGGGCACCCTCAGTAAGTTTGCAGAGCAAATTGGCAGAGAGTGTCGATCTGCTGGAGGGTAGTGAGGCTATTCAGAGGGACTTTGATAAACTGTACCCACGGGCTGAGGATAATTGTGTGGGTTTCAACAGAGCCACGTGTCGGGTCACAACAATCCCATGCAACGCTACAGGCTTGGGGAAGTGTGGCTGGAAACCAGCCTGGTAGAAAAGAACCTAGGGATGCTAACTGACAGGAGACTGAATATGAACCAGCAGGGTGCCCAGGTGGCAAAGAAGGCCAATGGCATCCTGACCTGTATTAGAAACTGTGTGTCCTGCAGGAGTAGGAGGTGGTTGTCCTCCTGTACATAGCACTGGTGAGGCTGCACCTTGAGCACTGGGTCCAGTTTTGGGCACCTCAGGACAAGGGAGATGTGGAGGTCCTGAACAAGTGCAGAAGAGGGCAACAAAGCTAGTGAAGGGCCTGGAGAATAAATGTGATGAAAAAACAGCTGCTCAAAATTTAGCTTTCAGGCAAAAAAAAAATACAAACCACAAAACAACTAAATTGCTNGGAGAAATTGAGAGAGTTGGGACTGTTTAGTTTGACAAAGAGGAGGCTTAGAAGATACCTCACGCTCTTTACAGCTATCTGAAAGGACATTGTAGAGATGTTGTTGGTCTCTTCTCACAGGTAATTAGCGACAGAACGAGAGTGAATGGTTTCAAGCTCCAACAGGGTAGTTTCTTCACAGAGAGAGTGGTCAGACAATGGAATGGGCTGCCCAGGGTGGTGTTTGAGTCACCAACCCTGGATGTGTTTAAAAGTCATTTAGATGTAGTGTTGGGGGATATGGTTTAGGGGTGAACTTGTATAGTAGAATTGATGGTTGGATTTGATGATCCCAAAGGTCTTTTCTAACCTGAATGATTCTATGACTCTGAACCACCGGCAGACCTTCTGGGAATAGGTGAGCAGCTAAAGGCCTGATTTGGAACCTGGTTCCCCATTTACTGTCCCAGCATCACCAACAACAATATCGAAAACAGTTGCTCAAAATTTAGCTTTCAGGCAAAAAAAAATACAAACCACAAAACAACTAAATTGCTTGATATTTGTGATAAAAACATGAAAAAATGGCTACCTGAAGTTCAAGTTGTTAGTTTCGTGCAGCTACAACATGTCATATGTATGTATTGAGGCACATAACTTGCAAGTTCAAAAATCACGATAACATTTGGAAAGTCCTACCATATTCTTAATGAGAACATAAGTGCTTGAAGGAAAGATAAAGATTTAAAGCAGCTCCCTTTCGGTACGCACTTCAGGTAATATTTTAGAACAAGATGCTGTTCACAAGGCTGTTAGTCTGCGGTGCTGTAGTTTCACACCCATTTAGGAAAATATCTGCATGGTAGCAGGTCCTGCAAGCAATCAGATTGACTCTGCTGTCATTAGCACTTCTGTTGTTTTTCTCTATGGGCAGAAGAAAATGGGGAGCAGAGCTTCTTCCTAAAATCTCAACACAAGAAAAGAAATGAGATGTAGTTGGACAAATCATTTTACTCTCATGTATATTTCTTATTCCTTCCGTCCTGCTCAGCTCTGCCTCCTGTTTTTTTATCTCAAAGACATGGTGGCGGCAAGGTTTGAGTCACCACCGTGACTGGTCTGTGAAAGTATGAGGTAATGGCACCTTTACACAGTATCACACAGTATCACACAGTATTACCAACTTTGGAAGAGACCTCATAAATCATCAAGTCCAACCTGTTACCACAGAGCTCAAGGCTGGACCATGGCCCCAAGTGCCACGTCCAATCCTGCCCTGAACAGCTCCAGAGTTGGCGACTCCACCACCTCCCTGGGCAGGCCATTCCAGTGGCCAATGACTCTCTCAGTGAAGAATGGGAATGCAAAGTTTTTGAGATGTCTGAAACAGAGGTAGGTTCCTATTTTCATGAATGTCAGACCTTTGGGTAACACTGAGAATTTCTTTTCAGCTCCCTGAAAATTACGATTAAAAAAACATAAACATCTTTGGCCCTCTAGCTTGTAAATTTGGAGACTAGTTTCATTACAAGATGTTACTATATAGTTTAGCCAACTGAAGGATGGCAGGAAAAGGTAAGGAAGAAAAATCCTTTTGATTCTGAGAGGAAGCATGAGTCGTAAAGGGAGAGCCAAGATATTACGAGAAGAGTAGCTGAGGAAGATGAATTACAACGTAAAAAGGACATGCAGGTTACCTGAGAAGAAACAGACACTTAATGTCATCTTCCACAAAGACAGATTTTAAAAGACATCCATCATTTTTAGCTAGGACTTACCTCTAAGTGAGCACTGCCAACCAACAGACAAAACATTTCTTCTGTAAGAGGACTGCAATAACTTTTTCTCAAACAGGCAAAAGGAAGCCCAGAAAACTTGCACCTGGTAATTCCTTAGTGTCTACTGACTTGAAGATAGCCTCTAACATTATACACAGAGATTTCACAGACCATTAGTGGTTGGAAGGGACCTCTGGAGGTCATTGAGTCCAGCCCCCCTGCTCAAGCAGGACCATAGAATCTAGGGCAGATCATGTATTCAGGGAATACTTTACATGTGAGTTTTGTTACAGCTTCTGTATATATTTAATATTAATATCTATAATATCTATACATATATCTATAATAATGTTATATATATTCTTTTACTGTTTATAACATTTATTTACAGTATTGTATATAGATATTTAAAGGCCAAGACTGCTATTTTTATAGAAGTTTTTAAAATATATGAAACAAATCATGTCACCAAGCAAGTGTTATGGAGAGAGGGGTTAGATTTACCACTCAGGGTCTTGACAAAGTGTTTTAGTCTTGTTGCAGATGCTGTTGGTTGTTTTTTTCAGACAGCTGAGGTTTAGAGGTTTTTTGCAGATAAACTCATGGCAGCCCCACACACAAGTGCTCAAGGAAAGAACATGATGTTGTAAAGAAATTTAGGATTCAGGCATCAGACTTTGGACTTCACAAAGTACTTCAGGTACTGATGAAACCTGGAAAATTTTCTGAGAAGGCTGAAAAAAGTGGCTGAGTCACAAAACTGAGCCTTTGCTTGGAGCTGATTTCTACAGTGTCTTTGTGCTGTATCACTATAGTCCTGTAGCTTGCCAGTCCCACACTGGACCCCCAGCAACAGGACACTCCCCACCCAGGGGTTGTGCATCCATATGCTGTATGAATGTACAACCATGGGCAGCCCTCATTATAGGAAAGCTTTACCCTCCCCCAAGAAACATGTTCTTGCCATTTGTCCTTCCAGAAAACATTTACGGCCATTCATTGCCCACTTGACATTTCTGCTCTTCCCCAACCCCAAACAATACCCTTCTGGGAATTTGCCTTTCTTTCACTGGCTTCTCTCAAACCACACTCTCTGCCTCCTCTCTCCTTGCAGTCTGACCTTGCTTCCCTGATTCTGGATTAACTTTGACCTTTTTCAAAGGCCAGTGGACATGGAGAAGACTGTCATGGTGGGGTGAAGCCATAGGAAGGAAGGAAGTCATATGCAGAGCCAGCCTGGATGAGCAGGGCTGCACCCACTGCAGGCAGCACTAGCACTGTTCATCCCCCCCATTCACTCCTCTTGGAATAGGGACACTTCTCTTTGGATTTAAGAGGTTTTCTTTAGTCTAACTGCCAAAGTGCCTTTAGCCGCAAGCAGGTCGTGTGGTTTGAATTTAATTCAAATGTTTGTAAACAGCAAAGAAGGGTAAATGATTACAAGGAAATGAAGTGGTGTCAGACTTGGATAAACAACAAGTGAGATGGCTCCAACAATTGTAAACAAATAGAATGTAACTTGTGAGCCTGCAACTGGGAGGCCCTGCATCTGGCAAAGAAGTAAGACAGTGAGGTGTTGGAGGGCAACAAGGTTACTGAAGAATCTAGATCACAAGCGTTATGAGGAGCAGCTGAGACAGCTGGGTCTATTAGTCAGAAGAAAAAGAGGCTCAGGAGAGACCTTATCACTGTCTACCACTACCTGAGAGATAGGACAAGAAGAGATGGCCTCAACTTGCACCACGGGAAGTTTTGGTTAGATACTGGGTAAAACTTCTATATTCAAAGGGTTGTCAGGCCTTGGAACAGGCTGCCCAGGGAGATGGTTGAACCATCATCCCTTTGCTTCACAGTCTCTTTTTTCCTCCGTAATATCAAGGTCATTTCTAACAACCTGTTTAAAGTGATCTTGACGTGGAGCTTAAGAACACGGTTTAGTGGTGGGCTTGGTACAATTAGGTTAATAGTTGGACTTGATGATCTTCAAGTTCTTTTCCAACCTAAATGATTCTATAATTTTATGATAATAAATTATTCATGTTTTTATGGAGACTAAAGGGACACCTTTCCATTGCCTGTCTTCTCTTGCCTTCATTGTGTGTTACTGCCAATTACTCTTATCAGGACATAAACCTGAGAGCAATTCCCCCATCAGAAATTAATATTTGCTTGCTTCTTTTCTTTCAGCCAACCTAATGTACAGGCATCACAAAATGGCTTTTGATTCTGTGTGCACTTGTATTCCTAACGGCAATTTGTAAGGGCCAAACCTGTAGGTCACCTATTTGTTTACATCATGTCCCAGCAGCAAATATGGGAACATCTGCTAGTATAAATGAATATACAGACATATGTACAATGATTTTTATTTTCTGGCATGAGGATGCTTCCCTCAGCCTTCCCTCTCATTTGGAGTCCAGCAGAGAAAAACCCCTCCTGTTAGATTAGTAAGTTTCAGGTGCTGCATTTCTCCAGGATTTTTGCTGTCTTTTGGTATGAGACACTGTGCTTTTTGAGTAGGACTTGGATTGTCCTTGGTTTTGCACAGAAGAATGAGCAGTCAATAAGCTGAGAAATTGTTGCTGCACTCTTTGCACAGAAGTAGCTAGGAGAAAAAGTGCAATACCTTACTTTCTGTTTCCTTCCAGGCACCGTGTAAGCATCACTAATTTGACTTCCATCATTATTTTCCAATGAACCAACATGGGGTAAAGCCAGGCATTGCCATGACCTCTACTCAGACTGCGAATTGTCCCTGACCTCAGGAAGCATTCTTGTGGATTTGGACCAAGTTCTACGATGGGATTTGTGCCTTAAGTCAAACAAGCCATTTTCTATTTTAATCACCAGCCACGGCGAGATGTTTATGGATTCTGTCGTCCAACCGTGCTGCTGCGGCTGAAGTGCTTCATTGCGACTGCTGACAAGAAATATACTCAAAATCCTCAGATGATCAACTCACAGGAGTACAGCCTCAGCACACACGCTGGAACTCAACTGACTACATCTGCTCTAGTTCACGCTTCCAGCGGCTCTGGTACAAAGCTATGTGAGGATAAAATTAAGAGGTTTGACATAATTTAAGGAGATTTGGGGGTTTCAAAATAATTTTAATTAAGTCAACATAGGAAATTCTTACTTCTAAGTGAGTGTTCGCACATAAACTTATAGAGAAGTATGTGTAGCTATGAAGGAAAACAGATTCAGTTACTCCTAGAAAATAGCTCAGGACAGTGTCAGAAGGCCACTTGCATCTAATAAAATTCCATGCACCTTGCATTGCTAGTGGAGGAGCACATCGCAGGGATTTCAGGCACCATGTGCATGGCCTAGCAGCAGATACTTGAAGCCAGTGGAGTGGAGTCCTCTGGCTGTTGGGATCATGGAGATGGGCTGGTCTCACCATCCACTTGCCATCCAGATGAACTTCTCCACACTGGCTCTCAGGCTGCCACGGCACAGTCTCTGTGCGGCCATCGACTAATGGTGCAGCAGCCACGAAGCTGGTTTGCCTTGTTTCAGCCACTGCCTAGAGCTCCTGCAAGCTCCTGGATCCAATCAGTTGGGATGCCTTTGGGAAACATTTCCTGAGAGACACTGTCCTGCCAGTTGGCTGGATTATCTGAGAAATATCTCCTTAGTTGGCAGGAAGCTGCATATATCTCATCAGCCTAGTGCAATCAGAATCTGTCAGCCTTTGGAGATGTGGTCAGTAAATAAATGACTTACACACCAGGAATTATACAGGGGAAATCCAGAAGTCACTGTCCCAAAACATTTGCTCTTCTCACTGTAAATCTCACAAAGAATTAAATGTGTCTGTGTGGGAGAGACAGATGTATGTGTATTTGCAACATTACTCTTGCAGCTTAACTACCACCACACAAACAAGGTAACTCAACAACAGTAAAAAGAGGACAAACTGAAAGTATTGTGTTCATATCTCCTTGACTCCTTGCCCTTTGGCATGTGGAAGGACAGACACTGAGTGAGGCTGAATGCAGCAAGGCATAAGTGATTTTGTCAACACAAATGTACATCTCTAAGTCTATTCTGGCTTAGGGGCCTACCTCATGACTGAAAACACACACAACTCAGAGATTTATCGCTGTGTTTGGGAAGCTGAGGGCAAGGAAGCTTTTGAGCAGTATTGGCACAGTCCTTAATACAGCAGAGCCCTTAGCTGTGATGACATCCCTTAACAACATGGTAGGATTAGTACTGACTAAAACAAGAAGCAGAAAGAACACAGACCATGCTGACAGTTTTCAGTAGTGAGGCCTTACAGCATTGCTTACAAAGTCAATGCAGAATGGATGTTCCCTCCCTGTGTCTGCCCAGCACACAGGAGCAGCCCGTAGGCAGTAGTGGTTCAGTCATTCCTCATTCAAGCCTCAGCTTTTAGCTGCCAGTGTTTCAGGTCCCTTCCTTTAAAAGAGAAGCATCAAAGCCACTTTGTGGCTTTTGTGCATCTAAGCTCACAATGCACTCCTCTTTCTATCTGAAACTAGGACTTCCATCCTTACCGTAAGCAATGTCCAGGTACTTTCCCATCTGTAGAAAGCAGGGTATTTAGAGGTTTTCCATCTTCTGCTTTGCCTCTGTGAGCCAAATGCAGGGAACAGAACCAGTGTTGCTCTCTTTATTTCTCATGTAATGCCAAAGGGAGTGTTGTTGCTCTGATTCTGAGGAAAAAAAAAAAGAAATTCTGAAAATTTCACTTTGTTGTTGAGGGAAAAACAATTCCCTATCGCCTCATAGGGCTTTTTTGGGGGGTGTTGTATCCACAGTAGACAACAGACAAGTACATACAGTGAAAAACCCTTTTGTTTCTGTTGCCTTTGCTCATTGTGCAATACGCATATTTGCTAAATCTTTGAAAACGTCAGGATGAACATCTGGTTTTGGTGCTCCCCAGTCTGCCAAGTCAGGAAGCTTTGAATGTTTTGCCAAACCATTTACCCAGCCCCAAATTTATAACTAGTATCAGGAAAATCACTAGAGGAAAATGCAAGCAACTGCAGACTGTGTAACAGCCAAGATAAATTCTTAAAGGGTCATTTTGACCATATTATCAATGTGGTTCACATTCATAAATATTCATAACAGTAAATTCATATCGATGAGCTGCTTTGAAAATATTCAATCCAAATAGCTTCGTCACGAAAGTACGCTAGTGAAATACTTGTTGGAAAATAAAAGCGGATTTCGGAACTCTGTCCTCAGCAAGTGACACATGAAACAAAACCAAGTGCCTCAACCATTGAGTCTCAAAGCTGCAGAAGAGACACCTACATAAGGAATAAAACTATTCCACGGAAACAGACAGAATTACAGCAAAGAGGGGAGTTATCAAGAAGATGGGCAATTCATTGGGAAAAGCTTTCTTTACACCAAGTGTAATTAGGTGCTGAGAGTACTTACTTGAGGGTGCTGTGGTACTGCTACTGCTGGAATATTTGAAAGATCACACTAAACAAGTATCTGCCAAGAGAGGTTTCAGGAGAACACATCCTGTTTTGGATTCTCTCTCCAAATTTTTCCTTTGAATTTCTTCAATACGGTAAACAGAAGAAAAAAACCCTGGAACAAATCTCTCCTGCATTCCCACGCAGTGTCAGGAGCTAACTGTGCTTTCACTTAGAGGGTTTTCAGTTGCATCTCCCGGTACACCCTGTCAGCCCCCCGCCCTGGCTTTGCCGTTTCCCACTGCAGCCAGCGCCTTCTGAACTCTCTCCATCGGCCTTGTCTGCTCACGGCACTTGGCCCAGCCACAGCCCTCAGATAGGCCTCGGTGGCAAACAAACATGAATTAAAAACAGAAAATGTGACTTATGGGCAAGAAATAAAAAAAAGCCATAAGAAAGAAAGGAATCCTAGCAAGCTACCGACAGCTGAGCTAATCCCGGTGCCCGTTGCCCACACCCCGCCGCTCGCACCCCGTGCGCTGCCTGCGAGCGGCCGCCCTCTGCTGGGCACGCGGCTGCAGTGCAGGAGAACGGGAAGGGGAAGGGGAAGGGGAAGGGGAAGGGGAAGGGGGAAGGGGAAGGGGGAAGGGG